>VTGD01000007.1:551274-745057 GCA_013406985.1 Calonectria crousiana
AAAAAAAAAAAAAAACCATAGAAAAATAAATCTTTAGGTAAGTAAAATCATTTAGTCATTATTTTTTTATATTTACTTAGCTGAAAAAAGATCCTAAGACGTATGGTTCATTTGGAAGGGCCCCACGCAAAAAAGTGTAGAACTGATATTAATTAGAGGGTTGTCTTGTAGAGTCTCTATTTGGCGATGACTCAAGAAATTTTTCATTTATATCGATGAACCCGAAAGTTAAGAGATTTATCATAAAAAACAGCGTAGAACTCGCGAATGGCCTTCAAGACTGGCCAGTGGCACTGCTCACCTCACCTCTACAGCTTCGCTGGGACGCCTCTTGCTTCTTGCTTCTTCACTACGTCCTCAATCTTCTGGAATTGGTAGAAGAAATCCAAGCTCTTTGGGTTCAAAAGCGTGCCACTGGGCTTGACTCTGTTGCCAGAGATGATTTGTTTGACTGGCAACTCAACTTTTTTGCCGTTGACGGTCGTCTACTAACTGTTAGTTTCCAAGATGCACACCTGCCATGGATGACGAGTCGAAAAAACTTACTGGAATATCGGGAACTTCAAAAATGTACTTTGGCACATGCCTCTTTGTCAGGTCGCTGGCAATCCTTTCCCGAATCCTCTGTTCAAGCCCATTGTCTCTCAGTTTCTGGCCTTCGCGCATCAGCAGGAACAGCACAACGCTCTCATCAGTGTCCTGGGGCCTTCGCTGCCCAACGCACAGGCTCTCGGCAATCTCATTAGCGAACGACCCTTCCAGCACGGCGTAGATGTCGGCGCTGCCAAACCGGACACCGCTTGGGTTCAGGACACCGTCTGAACGGCCCAGGATGTAAATCGACTTTGTTTTGGGGTGAACGGCCGCAAAGTCTCCCTGCGACCAGACTTTGGGGAAGCGCGAAAAGTACGCCGAGCGGTACTTCTCGCCCGGCGCCGGAGCCGTGTCGTTCCAGAGGTAGAGAGGAACGTTGGGGAATGCCAACGTGGCTACGAGATCACCTGGTGTTCCATCTGGCATCGGTGCAATGGTGGCGTTGCTGTCCTCTCCCGAAAACTCGGTCGGATAGATGGCGAAGCGTGTGCCGAGGCTTCCGCCCTGTGTTCCTCCGGCATACACGGGAGTGAGAGGGTTTTCAATCCCGAAGCAACCAGCCTAGACAATAGAAATTAGAACGGTCCTGTGCCCTTTGGGGAACTCGCAGCGCATGGTTCGGCGTTTGTTACTTACAATATCAGTTCCCCCGGAGAAATTGGACAGTTGCACATTCTTGGAGAAGCCAGTGTCATAGAACCACTCAAACACTTGCTCCTTCAACACCATCCCCGTGCTGCCCACAGATCGCAAAGTGCTCAAATTGGCCACTTTTTGAGGCACAATATTATGCTTCATCATTTCTCCCAGCCAGCGAGGGCTCACGCCCAGGTTTGTGATGCGCTGCTCCTCGGCGATGCGGAGCAGAACCGTCCTGTCCGGCACAAAAGGCGAGCCATCGTACAAGACAGCTCGTCCGCCAAAGACCAAGCGGCCCACGCTAGAAAGGTACATGATCCAGCCTGTGGTTGTGTACTGCAGCCCAACATCGTCAGGCAAAAGTCCACGGTGCAGCTTCCCCTCCTTGCCCATGGACACGAGGAGCGGACCGACGCCGTGGACAATGGCTTTGGGGGTTCCAGTTGTTCCAGAGGAATAGTAAATGATCATGGGGTCTTGAAACTCAACCCTCACGATTGGCGGTGGGGAAGATGGGGATGAAGAGAGGAAAGACTCGAGCCTCTCCGTCTGGGCAATGTCGCGAGTGTCAAACGGTTGTTGAAATCGCTGAATAACAACAACGCTCTCGAACCCATCGCACTCCTTCATGCCGTCGATGACTCCCGCAATCTTACTACGCAAGTCAATCGTTTTCCCATTGTACAAGGCTCCATCGTCAAAAAATATGAACTGCCAAATCGTCAATTCCCAACTTCTCAACTTTGCCGGGGGATCCCAATGGACGTTACCTTGGGGTTAATCTGCACTGTCCGCTGCAGCAGCCCTCCGACGCCCATGTCAGTCGAGCTGCTGCTAAAGACCCCTCCCAGCCATGCCGTCGCCAGGAACACAACCAACGTGTCGACAGAATGCGCGCCGACGACGACGACCCGGTCTCCCTTGCCAACGCCCCTCGCCGCCAAGGCGCCCGCCAGTTTGGCGACTCGCTGGCGAAGCTCCCGCCATGTGACGTGCTTCACATCTGTGTTACCTTCTCGCACCTCTGTGGCCGCCACCGTGTCATCCTCCTTGTGCAGCGTACACCGCTCATCGGGTGCGCCACCGGGTGGACGAGTCCAAAGCAGGTTCTCGGCCCAGTTGAGCCGGACGCCAGCGAACCAACGCGGGAGCTCAGAGACCGGGATGGACTCATCGACAACCTGCGTGTATGATCCTTCGTGAATCCAGTTCAGAGTCTCCCACAGAAGGCCGTAGAAGTCGCTGCGACTCTCGCAGGACCACTCATACAGCTGGTCAAACGTCTGCATTGCCGTTGGTTAGCGAACACGCTTGCACTGCAACTCAACTGCTACATCTCTCTTCATCACGGCAAACATACCCTCATGTTAAGCCCAAACCTCGCATTGGCTTCTTCCATAAACGCCCACATGGCGGTGGTCTTGGGATCAGGGTGCTCCCAGAGCTTTCGTGGCATCTTTTCGAGCTCCATTGTAATCAGAGGGCTTCAATTCAAAACAAATCAACACGCAGGTCGAGTCAATTGGCAGAAATTCAGGTTGGTTTATGATGGGGTTTTCAAGGAGAGCAAGGACAAAGACAGCCCAACCCCCCAAAAAAAGCCATCCTGTGCCGCAAGCACCGATCCTTGCCCGGGGCGGCTGTCCGAGGCAACTGCAACTCCGCAGGTGCAGCTACGAGTGCGGGGTTCAGCAGATTTGAGACAAGGAAATCACTGTGCGCAGCGCTATCTTCTCCAATCCGACCCCGGATCTGCGTGCATCTGCAGGCCATCGTGCCCGAACTATCCCCCGAGCCGAGGCTCATGCCTGTCGTGGCTGTGTTTGGCCTGTCGTGTCACCCAAGGCCTCACCTCGTCATATTTCACTGCGGCAAACCATTTCCCTCCTTAGATTGCAACATAAATGAAATTATTTGATTGTACAGGCTCAATGGTATTAAGTACAGTAATAGGGTGTGGTTAAAAGGAGCCAGCAACTTTCCGCTGGTTGCTCTTCACTTGCAAACTGTTGCCACATTTCTGGCCACCTTTTTCTGCCATTATCATACACCTCCTTGATCCCAAAACGCCTTGCTCAAAGTCCAAGAACTACCACCCTTCACAATACCTTCATATTCCCCCCTAATCTATATTTCATTTTCCTCATCTATACTGTAGCTATCATGCAGCTTACAGGTATGGCATCCACAAAGCATCGCACTGAGCCAGGTTCATCGGGTTCACAGCTTTGGCAATCGAGTCAATCACCGTCTGGTTAGCTGGGAGGTTTCCGACAGGGCTGTGGGCTAGGCTGATTGCCCGCTTGACAATCGAGTCACTGTTGACCTGAACAGAATCGCGGAGCTGGCTCTCCGTCATGCTAGCCCTGTGGCTGCTAGTAAACCAGAAAATCATTTCGTCACGTACAAACAGGGTCAAGGCATGTTCCAACTCCTGCTCGGGTTCCGTCAAGCATCGCGCAATCGCCATGAGAGCGCACGCAAAGATGCCCTCTGTGGCCAGTGGGCCCATGAGTGTCTGCAGGTTGGGCGTCAGACGGAACGGTACGGGCTCTGGGTTGTGGAAGAATGGCTTGGATGCGCTCATATACGACATCAATTCTGATCCCCAAATGTTGCCAGACCCGCGGGCAATGTTGATCTTTTGCGGGTAGCGGTTGTGCATATACAAGATATACGTCATGAACGTGAGTGCCGAAAGCTGGTACGAAAACTGGCGTCGGAAGAGCCAGAAGTCGGCGAACTGTGGATAGATCTTTTGGAAATACTCCAACGCCAATGTGGAGGGGACCCATTTCTCCTGGATTGCGTTGAAGACTTCCAGTCTGGCTGTCGCAGTCTGCTCAGGTTTGTTCTGCATCGCATTATTAGTCACCAATTGTTGAGAAACAGGATTCGAAGTACTCACTGAGCTCTTATTCTCAAGAATTCCGCGCAGTTTCTCCATGGTAAAGAGGACTGGTTCGTCCTTGGACATTCCCATGCGTCTGCAGTGGTCCTCGTAAACACCTTGGAGCGTGATATACGACGTATCCTCTTGTACGATTCTGATGTGGGGAGCCAAGGGCACCATCAGAGGCAGTGTGAACTGAAGATCACGGCGTCGGCTCTCCTTCTTACGACCAAGCGTCTGGTTGAGGTGGCGGAAGAGCTGCAAAATGCGCTCTTCTCGTCGACAATGACGCGCGGCGGGGTGCTGAACAGCCCAGGAGTGTACGCTTCCGTCATGACCACGCATCTTCAGTCTCCTATACGAGGCGCTGATCGATCGGACGAGGTCGACGTTGGGCAAGAAGCGTTCGATGCGGATGAAATCCTGGTTCTTGTCCTTGTGTTGCAGGTACTGGCCAGGAATCTCAACTTCATCAAACTTTTGGTAGCGGAATTCGCTAAGGTGAGGAGAAAAGTTCTCAAGAGATGTCCTGGTGACACGGCGATCCAGCTTCTCCTCGAACTTGTTTCGCCAGCGGCGAAGCTTGTGAATATACTCGTACATCGTAGGCTTGACATCAACAAAGTCCGCCTCAAAAGATTTCTTGATATGGCTTGGCAGAATCGTCTCGGCGAATCGAGTAATGTTCGTTTCTGTTGCCGGTGGCAACTTGACGTTCTTTGCGTAAGAGGCGTGCGTCCTGCTGACGTATGCGAGCGCATCATTGAGGAGGGCTACGATCAATCGGTAAGCATCCTCATCAGGGGGACACTTGAAGTGCTTTTGGATTTGATCAACCATAGTTTCCATGGAGAGTGCTAAGAGAGGGAATGCCGTCTTGAGGACTGACATTATTTCCTCAGTCAACTCCCACGGAGGCTTTTTCTGTGCTTTGGATGGGTCTTGGACCTGGCCATTAGCCGCGGGAGTGCCAGAGGCATTAACTTCGCCCTCTGTCTTGACAGAAGTGCCCTCCGCCGCATTCGCAGTGCCTGGCCGAGATCCTACGCCATCAGGCTTGGGAGCTTCTTGCTTCGTCAGCGAAGGAGAGGCACTGGGTTTTCCGCCGGATGCGGTCGATTGCGCACGTTGTCGCGCCCGCTCCTTGGCTTCCTGGTTCTTCTTGATGACGAGCATGTCTTCACGGTTGGTTCGCAGCTGGAAGTAGAGTGCCTGAGGATAGGACTTGGCAATCTTCAGAAGGATCTGATAGACTCTGGGCGCTTCCTTGTGGCCAAGACCAGTGAGAAGTTGAGGGATGTAAGTGATCCAGTACCAGACAGGCGTCTCGCCCTTGAAATCGTCAAAGCCGGCTGCAATGCTGCCCTTGGCATCATCCAGACTCAAGAGCCAGAGGATTCGGGCCAATAGCTTGCGAGTCTTCGCGTTCTTGTAGCTTCCAGCTGCTTGAAGGTACGAAGTGAGCGCCTGTCGAGCTGAGTTGACATCAGCAGGGTCTTCCTT
The DNA here is from genome assembly GCA_013406985.1 of Calonectria crousiana. Classification (NCBI taxonomy): domain Eukaryota; kingdom Fungi; phylum Ascomycota; class Sordariomycetes; order Hypocreales; family Nectriaceae; genus Calonectria; species Calonectria crousiana. The sequence continues at coordinate 556,904 of VTGD01000007.1, forward strand.
GAACTTGCGATCGTTGAAGTAACCCCACTCGGCCCAGGCCTTCGCGGCGCTAATGTCAAAGAACAGAGCAGTGCCATACGCAGAGTCGGCCTCCTCCTTTTGCTTGAGCTTCTCGAGGAACATGCCCTTAAGGGTGTAGAACTCGGCCTTTTGCTGTGGGCTGAAGTAGTTGAGGTTTGTATTGTTAATAACGTCCAGGCCACTTGTGAGCTCCTCGGGGTTTTCATAGTGACACTTGGCCTGCTCCCGCAGTTTGAGGAAAGCTTCCTGAATCTCAATGTTGGGCAGCGTGTAAATCCTACTCAACTGGCTTATACAAACCTCAGGCAGACTATGCTTGCGAGCAACGTGGGCAAACCGGTTGATGATCCAAGCGGTCTCATGGTATCCTCGGTATGCAAATGACGATGCACCGCCAGCGTTCTGCTGACCCTGTTGAGGAAGCAGGTTCAAGTAGGTCTGGTTGATAAGGCTAAAGATGTGTTGACGCCAGGTGACCAGATCCTGCCATGCGGTGATGTCGTCCCAAACATTCGGAAGTCGATCTCGCCAAGCGCCCAATAGCAGCTTCAACTCGCCCGACTTGACATCCAAGTTGGATTGGTTGGTATTAGCAAGACTCTGACAGATGACACTAGCATCGTGAAGCTCGACCAGCTGCTGGAAGTTCTGCAACAATGGGATGTGAGCATTGGTCAATCGCTCGGGAAGTTGGTGCCATTTTCGAATCGACAGTTGAATGGCTTCGTCACAAACACGAGCAAAGTCGGTCCCAGCCTCTTGCTTGTTGTGAAACTTAAGGAGAGACATAAAGGCCTGGAAGAACGCGCGTCGAGGAGTGGGTGCATCCATCACACCCTTGATGATGTTGTCGAGAGCTTCCCGATGCTGCTCCTCTGACCACATGTCAGTATTCCTCCAAGCACACTCCAGCAGAAGGTCCTGGAAGTTTTCGTGCTTGGCGAAATCTTGGAGAATCTCCCACTGTTGCAACTTTTGAGCACAAAGTACCCAGTGATCTTCCCAGAGCATGTATTCAGCTTGCGAAAATGGAATGACGCCGGTCCTAGCCTTGATCTGCGCATTTTCGTAAAGCTTCTGGGCTTTGTCCCACATGCCATTTTGCTCGTATGAAAGAGCAGCGTTGGTTTCGACAAACTGACAGCGACGACGCCAGGTGCCATAAAACAAATCATCCTCCTGGAGCGATGCGTACAGTTCAACGAGCGCATCAAGGTTGCTCTCGCGGACTGTTGCAGATTCGATCTCCGGCTGGATGGCAGCATTCTCGAGCTGAACCAGAGCAGTGTACCAAGCATCGTAGGTCTTAGCTTCGAACTTCAGAACATGCGGGGGCAGCTTGCATTCGGGCCAAGTCTTTGCAGAACCTTCGACCAGGGATTGGACCACGTTGGGGCGCTTATCTATCTGGCGACTGTGGTAGTCCTTAGTGAGAAGGGCGACCATGCCGCGTTCCAGGTCGATCCGATCATCCCGGGCCGTGGCAGACCAGTAGATTGGGAAGAGAGTAACCCAAAGATCATGAGCCAGCTGCGAGTCGACGTGTTGAAGCTGGGTCAAGGGCTCAAGTAGATCTCGGACCTTGACCTCGCCAATTTCTGACATAAATCGCCGATGAGTTGCCATGAAAGCCTCGTACTTGTCATCGATCATGATCGTAGGCTCTCTAGCCTCCTTCTCTTTTGTAAAGACAGTTACCAAGCGGGAGATTGGCATCATCTTAAAATCATCTTGATGCAAGCTGACGCTACCATTAGTCTCCACCGCTCCGAGCAGGAGGTGGGAGGCCTGTGAAAGCCAGTAAGAGTCAGCTAAAGTATCCCAGTTCTGAGACGTCAGAACATAAGAAAGTCGAGCGCTGGCGGTTTTTGACAAGCTCTTATCAAAGATGGCCATGAAGCGATTGCGCATATCGACGTCGGCTGCTCTGGTACCAATCAGAAAAGCATGCTCCATGCGAACAGTAAGTTCTGTGCGAGTAATCTTAGGATCCTCGTAAATTCGGATGACAAGGTCAAGAAACTTAGAGAGCATAGTGGGGTCTTGGCGGTGTTCAAAAGACAACATCTTGTGGAGAACAGCAGTCTTCTCCTTGAGTGTTGGCCATGTACCCTCAGATCGAAAAACCCATCCTTCGACCATATTCAGAATCTCTTCGCACAACTCAAGATGCAGCGACTTTTCTACCAAAGTGGCAAGCACACTCAGAAAAGGTCGTCGATTGTCACCAAGAACCTCCATTCGCAACGCCACGACCTGAATTTCCTTGATCATGAGTCTTGTCTGGATTTCCAAATCATAGGCAGACATTTCCCCTGAAGGAGTGTTGGGGTCCTGGCTTCGTTGGTTCAGGCCTGCGGCCTGGTTTGCCACAGCATTATAGTGCTGCACGTGTTCTCTTGCGTGCTTGCTTTGAAGAGCCTTCATGAGCGACATGATGTGCTGATCAATTATAGTTGGCTTGCGGTTGCCAAGCGACCAGAGGATGTTGACCCCAGAGGTATAATTGTTTCCATTCATTGCCTCCGTAGCCAGCTGTGACAAATAGGCAACAATTTCAGACGTCTGAGCTTCGGGCTCACCTTCAGCATCAGCATCTTCCATTGGAGTATCCTCAGGAACCGAATCAAGCACACGCTTGATCGGCGAGCGAAGTTCACGGTCGTCGTCAAATTTCACGTCAGAGAAGTGCAGGCAGTCTTGAATTTCGGGATTCTCTGACTTCAAGCATTTCTCCAAGACTCTCTGAATTGCAGGCATGTTCTTCTGGATCCAATCATCCGACTTGGCGTTGAGAATAATACGAACAACTTGCAGTGTGTTAATGATGTTGGTGAGAAATTTGTCGTCAAACTTTTCCTTGTCGCTTGGGTCAGTGTTAAGAATATTGGATGTCTTTTCGCTGGCCAAGATGACGTCGGTGACGTTGGGGAATAGATCCAAATCCAAATCACCCCAGTATTGTGGCTGAACGAGGTTATGGAGAAGGGACATGGCTTGCTTGCAGAGTTCTGTGGAGGCAGCGGGACCCGGAGCAGCCGATGCTGTCTGGTCTTTGGGTTTGGCAGAGGGAAGCTGATAACGCTCATTCAGTTGAGCGATGAATTCAACAAGATATTTGATCATCTTTTGCCGGAAGACAGGAGGAACTTGATATTCAGCTCGCTCAGCTCGAGCTGCCGGGGACGACGAAGCAGGCTGGTCGTTCTCAAGCTTCCTTTTCTTAGCAGTGGGAGATTCAGACAGCGATCTAGTGTTGAGGACTGGGGAGTTCTTGCCTTCAACTCGTCGCTGCTCCCAGGTCCAAATGAGCCACATCATCTTCAAGACCAACCTCTTGCTATCGTAGGATGAGTTCTGCGGGGCCGCAACTTTTCGCAAGGATGTAATCATCAAAATTATGTACTTGTCACGGGCCTCGTAGAAAAGATCCGCATGCCTGACAAGGAAATGGAAGATACTCGTCATCTGCTGGACATTCTGTCCTTCATCGGCAAGGATGCGGCGAGGAGCCACGGCCCACGGAGCATTGCGCTCATTGGGAACAGAGCCACATCTCTTAGGGAGAACCGGTGCAATCAGTTCGAGGGCTTGAGTAACCAAGGCACGTCCTTCATTTTGGTTGGACTTGAGTAGTGAGAGGTATACTTGAGTGACGATTTTGGCAGGAGTTTCATAATGAGCAATGAAATATCCAATAACAACATACGCGGCATGCTTGTTAATCACGTCGTCCAATCGGATAAAAGTCCAACCAAACTTAATGATATCCTTTCGTGCCTCTTGGAGTGTAGTATGATAATACTTGACCAGCATTGCAGAGAGCTGAAGTACCTCGTATCTTGTGTGGTCGATGCCAGGCTGGGCCTGATCATCCATCGTCATCTCAGGATGGACTTTCCAAATCTTGCTACTCACGGCATCAATGACAGCACGGTCCATGAGTTTGGGTGTCTTGTTCTGATCCAGATGCTCCCAGTTCCGCTTTACATCCATGGCCACAATGGGGTTGACGATGTAATGCAGAAGGAAATGCTTCATCTTGTTCGACGCATGCTTGCCAGCGTACATATCCAGACATCGAAGGAAAATAGCCTTCCAAAAATCCACAGCGTCGCTGCAAATGATCTTCTCGTAGATGAAGGAGAGAAGATCCTGGCTCATTCGAAGCTCATCCGAGGTAATCGACTCAATCAAGCTAAAGATGGGATCGAGTTCCTTAGGAGATCTCTCCAAAGACTTGACAAGAACACTGACCAACTGCTCCGCAGCTTGGTATGCGGGTAGTCGAAGGTGTGGGGGGAGGGTATGATTCCTGAGGTGTGTTTCAAGCTCTTTGCCAATATTCTTGAGCCAGGCAATGCTCTCTTTCTTGTCCATCCAACTATCAGAACTTGAGGACTGGCTGATGGAATCAAGTACGTGGATTGTGTTGATGATCGCAATGAACTTTGCATCATTGCCCTGTACGCCGAGTTGGTTGCAGTGGTTAATCAAGCCCTCGACATTCTCGGCGGCTATCTCTCGAAGCGGTCCACTGTCCTGGTGACGGAGAACCTGGGCCAGGAATCGGCCATACTTGAGATCCTCTAGCTTCCCAAGCAAGTAACTCCAAATCTCCTTGGGGTATCGGTTGAGGTACTTGTACATGGGAGCACGGAACGGGCTTTGATGAGTCCGACGAAGTTTCTCCTCGAGGCCAAGGAGGCAGTCGATCAATCGATCTTTGAACGCCTCGGCAGGAGCTGGTAGCAGATGGAAGATGTTCAGAATCGCGGTTATAACCTTCATCTGTGGCTGCTGCTCAAAAAATGTGAAAGATATCTGCTGCAGAGTGCTCGGCTCAACTATGGAATCCACCTGATCAAGCAAACGCGCACCAATCTCAACTTTGAAGTAGCTAGTGAGGAGCTTCAGCAACCTTGATAGATTGTCAAGGCCATGCGTGCTGAGCCGTTTGGGATCTGACAGGCTCTGAAGCACAGGACGCAAACCTCCCTGGAGCAGGTCCTTGGGTAGCCGCCTATCAACCGCCAAGACCGACTTCAGAGCATCATTTGCAGCAGCAATAGTTGGCTTGGACTCGGAGTACAAGCATTTGAAGAATACCGACAGGATTTTCGCCTTGGTCGGGTTATTTGAAAACTCTTCAAAAGCCATAGCAGTGCTGAGAAGTCTGATGCAAGACACACGCAAGTTGACAATGTGCTCATGTGTACGAAATTCGGCAGGCTTGTTAGCGAGCGATTCATCGCTGGCGTCGGCCAAGGCCAGAGATTCCATCAACAAGCGATTGAGGTTCTCGTCAAAAGTAACCCAGTCACTCTTCAGCCCCATATGATAAGTCATGGCATTGATGTACCCAATCTGGATAGCAAATGGTAATGCACGCAACGGCTTGGCGTAGATTGGCTGAAGAAACCTGTCCTTGTACGGTTCAATGAGCTCCCAGACCTCACAACTGGCTGCCTTGGCAATCAGATCCAGTGATCTCTTGGCAGTTTCACGAACATGCTTGTTCATGTGGGACAACTCGTTGTTCAGCTGCATACAGATCTGGGCAAGTCGCGGTTGCTTGACCTGAGGTTGGCCTTGCTGCTGCTGGACGGGGAGCGCATCCTCCTTCTTGATATTTTTGGTGATTCGTTTTAGCAGAACCTCCAAACTGGTCTGAGCCAGACGTCGAGTTTTCTCTGGCAAGTCTTGAGGCATGTCTTTGATCACGTACATAAGTGCACGAATAAATTCAGTCTGCTTGGATGCCACCCAGACATCGCCCAAATCAAGCTCAGTAAGCAGGAAGTTGATGCCAAGACTTCCACCCGTTTTAGTAAACCACTCCTCTTCATAGCAACTGTGGCAGAAAGTACTGCTCAAGTGGCCGAAGAACGGGAGCCGGCCGACCTGGCTTTCTGAGCCGAGAATGGTTGCGAATGATGAGTGGACCTCCCGAATAGCCCTATGGGCTGCTTCGCGCACATCAGGGTGGTCAGACGCAAGGGACTCAACAATAGCATCCGACAAATTGCGAGTGTCGATGTGCAAGGCGCCCTCGCCAGCCGTGGGGTCAAAAGCGCTGTAAGTTCGCTTCAGATCAACCAGGGAGCGGCCAACTTCAACAATTGCAAAATGTCTGCAAATATTTAGTAGGAAGGTGCTTGCTTCATCTTTGAACTCAGGTATCGACTCGGCAAACATGATCGCCTTTAGCAGACGCTTCACAGTCTGGTCCTGCCCATCCTTCTTGGGAATAGATCGCTCTCTATCCGAGACTTCGAAATTAGTGAGATTAATGTCAAGTTTGCGGTTCATGAAGTCTTGGGCTTGGAGTCGAAGCAGTTTCGGGAGGTCCTCGGGGAGCTGGTCAAACCCAACCCGTAGCTTCAATTGTGACTTGATCAAGTGAAGAGCTTGCGTCTTGTAATGTCCATCATATTGTCGACTCTGGTTGTTCTTGCCGGTTTTGGGTACTTCCATCAGTTTTTGAATGGCAAAATCAATGCCCATCTCAGCGGGAAATGCGCGATCCTTTTTAGAGCCAATTAATCTCAGATCAATACTTGAGGGATCATCCGCATATTCCTTGTAGGCCAGAGGCAGAGCCCCAGTCATGAACTTGCGGTTTCGGCCACCAAGCTTTCCAAGAATTCTCATTGTAGTGTGGGCATGGAAGTGGCTATATGGATGAGGCTTAAGATGATCAAATAGCGCCGTCATGAGTTCGTCAATAACTGGCGCCATGATGGGATCCAGATAATCAGCAGTGAGATTATCGACACAGAGTTCAAGTGTTCGTAGGCCCTGTCCAACCAAATCGGTTCCAGCTCGTAGTGCAACAACCAGAGGACGCATCAAAAAGCTCAGGTGCGGCAACAGATGGCTGAGGCGGGCAGGGACAGTGAGACACAGCTCAACATACAAGTCACGCTCCGAAGGCTTGCGCGCGGCCATGAGTAAGTTGTTCAGTACATCCAAAAGCATCTCAAGAAGAGGAAGAATTTGCTTATAGAGCTGTTCAAACTTGCCACCTCCGATGCTACGGAACAGAGAACGAAGCAAAAAGAAGTAGTTCATGGGCTCCTCGGCTTTTGTTGACAGCTCGATGGACTTTGTGACAATATTGACAACATGCGGCAAGAGAACCTGCTCATTTTGGCTCGCAAACAAGGTGACTGCCATGAATGCCAATTTAAAGAGTCTCAAGAGGATAGAAGATTTCTTCACATCAGCTGAGCCAACTTCATCAATCCGCTCCATAAGAAATTGCAGAAGCATTCCACAGAAACTCGGGGAGGTCGCTTCGCTGGCGAGGAAGAACTGAGGGATATGCAAAAGTGCTGTATGCTCAAATATCATGTCGTACAAACGTGGAATCTCCTGCTGAAACACTTCGTGAAATGTTGCGGGGTCAATTGCATGAAACACGGTCGCAAAACTCTCGAGGAGATCCTTTTCCTCTTTGGTGCTCGACACCATATAAAAATTAGCCATGTACTCAACTGGAGACATGTACTGAGATTCTGCTGCAGGCTTCTCAATCTCATAGTATCTGAATACGTAAGCACCCTCACGGAACAGCTTGACAATAACCTTGACTTCTTCAGCGGTAAAGCCATAAGACACATCTTGCCAGTGAGCGGGCGCGTTCTGTGGGTCAATCGGTGTGCCAACATTGCAAGTTCTCAACTGGTAGAAAGTGTTCTTAAGACCCTGCATTAGATTCCGGAAGAGAAATTTGTTGTCAACCACGGGATCAGCTCCTCTGTCTCGGGGGTTTGATGTCTTGATTGGAACCGCAGTGAAGATGTCAATCTCATCCCAGTCGGGTGGGCTATCCTTTGCAGCAAGGTATGACTCAGTTTGGCCATCCTTGAGTTGCTGGTGTTGCTTTGAGAGCTTAACAGCATTCGGATATTGCCTATTCATGGCAGCGAACTTGTCGGCAATAGCATTCAGTATCATAATGAGATAGTGTCTCGCATCAGCTTTATTAGGAAGCTTGGCGATACACTCAGCCATATTAAGAAGGAGTTTAGCACTCATAGTCTGAAAACTTGTGCCAGGGAAATTATCCAACAGATTTCTCGTGTAAACTTCGACTGTCTTCCGGATCTGCTCGGGCTTCAACGAGTCTCTGACGTGGTGAATGAGATCAGCAAGCATACTATAAGCAAGCGGCCGCATCGTTTCGTGGACCGTCAACCCATCGCCGGTGAGGGTGCGCTCATCCAACAACTCGTCGATCTTTGGAATGAAGATCTTACGAAAATTATAGTTAATAATATGCCGAATAGCCACAATCAATTCCTTTCTTGTGCCCGATTTCTCTCTTGGGCAATCTTTGAGAAGCCTAAGGACGATGTCTGGCAATCGTGGTAGGAAATCATTCAGCTGCGAGGCGTATTGCCGAAGCAGGTACGCAAGAAAGCTCATAGTCTTGACCTGCGCTGTGATAAAGTCGCCGAATGCCGCTCGGTTCTTAATTGCAGGGCTCACGCCAGTATGGATTAAATCTTTAGCAGCGGCATCCGCATGCGCTTGCTGCTGCGCAGCTGCTTGGAGGCACAGAACACTCTGGATGAGTGGGACAAATTTTCTAACATTCTGTTGGACCGTATTTCGATAGATCTGGAAAATCGAGACCACGATGATGGGACACTCTGAGAGCACTTTGAACGATTGCATTCCCTTTAACAGAGGCCGGTTCTGCTGCTGCGGGTCGGCACCCAGGTCTGTCACGGAAGCAACGGGCGATCCGGGTCGTGGAGATTGAAAACTGGCTTGCGAGCTGCCGGGCGTTGAGGGGCCACCAGCTTGGGTAGGGGGGTTCAAGGAGGCACTGTCAAGCTGTTCTCGGACAACCTTCTCCATGCCCTCGAAGAGCTCCTGAATCAGCGTCAAAAATAGCTGGACCTTCCCTTGGAGCACCTTGTGCTGGTGGCGCATAATATCGGATGTTATCTTGACACATAGCGTTGCATTCTCTTCGTTGTCGGTTCGGACGAGTTGCATCAACAGATCGACAATTTCCTCGGCGTAAGGTTCGAATGGTTCGGCAGGCGCAGGGGCGGTAGGTAATCGGTGGAGGACTTCGAGGATACAGTTTCGAAGTTTCTAGGAATGATCAGCATTTAACCCTGTTGCGCTTTCAGTCCCTACTCACCTGCTCCGTCGAGTTGCTCTGGAAAATACATGGTCCCCTTAGGATGCCAATGAATATTGGCATTAAACGTTTCAAAAATGGAGGGTATATAGGGCCGCTGGTATAGTGATCCAAGCTATCACGCAGCGTAGTTGCCGCCTCCAACTTGAGTCGGGGGTCTGAATTGGATAGAGTCAGCCAATGATGCTGCCGGGTGTCATGCGACAGCGAATCTAGTGGGGTGGATCAGAGCCTTGGTCGTACCTATTTCAGGTGTGCTGAGTCGCTTCACGACATCATCAATAGTGGTGCCCGACATGGTTGCATTATCAGCGTCCAGACGACGCGACCCTTCCTTCCATGCGCGGCAGGGTCGGGGAGGTGGAGACCCTTAGTGTTCGGGGATAGCTTCGAAGCTGCTTCGCGAAGGTGTCGCGAGCGCCTGCGCCGCTTCGAAAACGCGGAATAAGTGTTAAAATTCGGATAGAATTAACTAGCGCTCGACTTATTTTCGTCGAAGTCGTATGGTGCACCAAGTTCGTGAATGGAATGAAATGGGGGTCGTGGCCTTGATATATCAAGGGCTTTGGCGTGTTAGATTTCGTGGTAGACGTGAGAGACGCCTCGCGTTGAAAATCGCAGAAACGTCGAACCTGGGGGGTGCAGCCGCCAATTCCACTTGCGCTAGGAGCTTGAATAACATTGTTCCGGTGCTAGCCGGTAAGGTGACCAATCAGGTAGCGCCTCTTTCCCCGGAACAGAACAGGGGTACGTATTGTTCTTCACCTCTCCATGATTCTTATCTTATCGGCTGTTCCAGGCACCATCAGCCTTGCTGGGTGCGCGCACCAGGATATCCGTCAACCTTACCGCCGTGCGGAGTATTGTGCGAGCCAGCCAACGGAAAGAAAAAAGGAGGGAAAAAACATTCACTACCTAATAAATTTTAATGAGGTTATCTCCGGTCTTTTATTTTACCGGTGCGCTCACTGCAAGTCAAGTGGCGAAAAATAACAGGAGAGGAGTTCAATCGTAGCAAGGCACAGCTAGCCCCACCGTCACTTGCCATTAGTTGTTAGTGACTCAACTCCCTCATCCCCTCAAAAGGTACCACCGAAACAAGAAGCTTGATAAAAAAGACATTCACATACAACCACCGCCAAAAGACTTCCAGCAATCCACCAGCACAATATCATTCCCACCGATACCTCCAAAGCACCGAGCCAGCATCACAAGCGTCACAAACACGCTTGAGGTGTTAACCTACACTTATCTTGTTGACAATCTACGCAGCCATACAACAACAAAATGAGCGGAGAATTCACAGCCTTCTTCTATGGTACGTTATAGCTCTCTTGGGTTGCTGGAATCCATACTGATATGATTATTAGGAACTCTGGTACGGGTTGATCTTGCAGCCATGTAGTGCGTCTTCACTAACCACCGCAGATGGCCCCAGAGGTCTTCTTCAGTGTATGCTACGGCCAGCAGAAACCCCCCCAAGTCATCCAGGACTTGCACACTTTTACCCCAGCCATATTGGATGGTTACTGTCGCCACCGAGTCCAGTTTGCGGATTACCCCGGAATCATTGCAGAGGAGGGACACACAGTTCTCGGCATCTACGCCACAGGTTTGACCGATGCCAACGTCCAGAAGCTAGATTATTTTGAGGGGTCAGAATATACCAGGGAGACGGTCAAGGTCAAGCTTTTGAAATCTGGGTCAGACTCTACTGGTGTCGATGAAATTAAAGAGACATCTGTTTATGTCTTCAACCGCCCAGAGCACTTGGAGAAGAAGGAGTGGGACTTTGATGAGTTTCGCAAGGAAAAGATGAGCTACTGGACCCGCGGGGATTGGAAATTCGACCAAGGTAATATTTTTTATCCCGAGTGCACGAAGAAGAAAAAAGCTCACATACGCTTTTATTAGACCCAGAGGATAAGGCTATTGTGGAAGGTTCTGGTTAATTTGGGCGGTTAGCGCTGACTCTAGGTTAGTAGGTCAGATGAGGAGTAGAGATGTGCATTTCGAGCTGGCGGTGAACGAGAATGGGCGATCAACTCTCTATTGATCGCTCATAATTTTTTTATGATATTTTAGGTGCTGACGAAATGGTATACGATCAAGAATAAATCAAAGTTGTTCGTTGTCGGTGTACAAGCGCCCAGGATTGGTGAAAGCGAATCTTAGCTTGTGTCGGTTCCAACCAACAAGTGACCACGCGCCCGAACCAACTAAATGGTAACATATTTGGACCAAGCGGCCAACTGACATCCCAATAATTCAGAAAGATCTTGCTGACGTGTTGGTTTGGTGTTGGTCGACTTTTATTTTACCCACCACTTGGTTCTGGCTTTCGGAACCCGATGACTAATTTTAGGACACGATTGTCGGTGCTGGTTGGCTGTTGAGCATTTGACGACAACATCAAACTTTCTCCCTTTTTCCCAGATATGTATGCATGCATGACAAACTTGCATTGCAGATTTATCGGAAAGATGGAAATGTCACAGAATGGGCCTGGGACAAATAAGGCTAGATGCATTGCACATAATCTTGAGGGACAGGAACTCTTGTCTTGGCTGCCACCTCATAGCCAATGTTTTGGACGCGGCAGAGGAGGTTCTCAAACAATTAATTGTGTTAATCTACATGCGATGTGGCACCGTACATACGTAAGATGACCAAACAATGTGTCGGAGGCAAATACTCAGGGGTGCCTTGTGAGCAAGGGGTCGCGTTTCATGTTGCTGCTTCTCCTGAGGGCCATATAACCGCCCTTGCTCTATATGTGTTTGATCTTAGGTGAAAAACAGCGAGCAATGGGGCGGGAAGCTCAGACTGATCTTCATCGGCTCCACCACATAATGGCCTTTGCTTGTCCATTGCCACACGGGGCTTCATGCACGCTATTCACCAGTGAACTGGGGAGCATGGGTAGGGTTGTAAAGGGGATTTCGTACTTCCGGGCTTCGCAAGCAAGGCATTTCAACATCCTGGTCCAGACATAGGGAGGTTAACCTGCCGTCTCGGCCCGTCACCTGGTCGCCTGACCCCCGCAAACATGAACGAGAGGTTCGGGAGGTTCTGTCACATGCGCCACTGTCACCATAGCCGCTTGTTGTAAGTCATGAACGCGCCGAATTCCGAGAGCGATGAGATGGAAACGAAACTGGAGAAGGCACTAAGGGTCCAGTGAGGCCAGCTGAAAACATGGCCTGTTAGAAACTGAGCCACTTCAGCGACTATTCTCAACCGACTATTGGTGCTGGCCGAAAAAGAAAGACCTGGTGGAATAGCAATGCGAGTGATGTCAGAAAGGGGAGTTAGGTCAACTCTTAGGATGGGTCTTTGAGTTCGGCCATCGTTTTTTTTTACGATGAGGCTGAGGCTGAGACTGGTCACTGCATTCCGGCCTTCTTACCCTTTACGAAAATACCAAAAATAATTGACTTGGGCTTGTGGCAGGCCCGAGGTGTTGAGGTCATCCGCAGGCTGGGCGGCATCCGAAAAAGTGCATTTCTCACGTTCGATTGGATGACAGGTGGCGGCTGCTCCGGTCGCACAGCAGCAGGGACGCTAACAGCCAGTTGAGTGGCTGAAAAAGCTTGCACCCACTGGTGGCGGGGAGCTGCAAACCGTGCCAGTGGATCTGACAGAGGCAGCTCGCAACTGGCGGTCAATTCTGCCACTGCCACTGCCACTGCCACGTCAAATGGGAGACTTTTCTCGGTTGCCTCCGGGCGGCTACGCACAGATTTTCAAACCAAACGTGACAAGCCGCAACACCAACCAGCGCAGCCCATGATGACAGCCGCGTGACATTCATGCGGGCGGGTGGCGGTAGACGTTCGCATTCGCATGTCACTGCCCATTTCCCGGAGGACACGGCTCGAAAAAAAAAACCCATGAAACTGGGCCCGTTTCACGAAGGCCTGCCACGAGGATCACCATCATAATTGTCTGCATTATCAACTGCAGAATCTGCTTTTTACGGTGCCTAGTGATGCCCGAAAGTCCTAGATTGACATAGTAAGGGGGATCATCAGGGGGTTTCGTCCCGAGTCGGCCTTCTAGGAAGCTATGTCTATGGGGCAGCTGCAAACAACTCTTGGAGGGATGTCCCCACGATCTCCCAGCCCACCGTCGCATTAGTGGCCCACCCAAAGCCTACGCTCTCACTGTCCTCGACCTGATTTGATGTCTGCAAGAGTGGCTGCGAATGGTCCGACCTGAGCCGTAAACCGTCTCGAACTGCGACGATGCCAATGCATGGAGAAAAGAAAAGTCGGACTGGCTAGTCGAGAAACCACGCATCTTGGCTCAGCCTTTACACCAGCACGCGAGCCGTCGTCTGCTCCGGTGCAGAAACATTACTTCTTTTGACAGCAAGCACCGTCGCACCACGACAAACGTTCGGGCCTTGGCAGCATCTGGGTGGATGACTGGTTCCCCATCGATTGATCGGCTGCCCCGTCCCGCTTCGTACCCCCAGCTAGCCCCTGCATCTTGGTACCACCCTGGCCCGATGTCCCCTGATTGGCATGCGACGCTCCAACACGGGGATGGGAGCCGGCAAAGCTTAGCACAAAGGACCGAACAGAGCATAGAGGGGGATTCGTATTGACCTGGCCTCAAACACTATACGGGAACAGGCTTGCGCTCCTAGCCCAGTGAACAGCCTCGTGTTGCTTTGCTCTAACTGTGGCCGGTGCATACAGGGATGAGACGGCAATTGAATCGCGTCCCAGCTAGCCCAGCACAACCCTGGTCTGTCAGTGGCGTCGCCTAGCCGCTGGCCGCATGAAGGCCCGTCATTGTCCCCATTCTCGGATTCCAACTCGTTGGTTCGTTAGGGCCTGATTGGCGGCCGCTCCCCTGGGCAGAGACGTCAACACGCGGCGTCCTCCAACCACATCGCCTCCATGCCCTGCAAAGCTCACCTCGCCCAGGCTTTGCCACAATTGGCGGCCTATGGACTATACCAGAACAGGCCTGACTGCCGTGCCCGAAAAAAGCGAATCACTATGCAGTGCTCGTGTTACGCGGAAGCTCGTGGAGTTTCCCTCCAGCAGGCCAGGGATTTTGCAGCTTTGCATGAAACCCCGTTTTTGCCCCAAACTTCCCAGCATCTACTCCCGCACAGTCACCTACCCCCTCTGGGAATTCCTCTCCGGCCTGGACCTCAAAAAAATGCCTATAGGACCCATCCGTTAACCAGGGGTCATGGCGCCGTCTGAACTTGGGACTCGCTGGACCAAGCCCACTCACACAACTAATGGTGACCACATTCGTCTTGAAACAATGCGTCCAGCCTATCATCGTCCTACCGCTGCATGTCTACCCCCCATCTCATACCCCTGGGCTGCCCGCCATGATTCGAAACGTCGTCGTATGAGGGCCATCTGTCAGTTTGACTGGCTAGATTCGCGAGAACCCGTCTCTCCCTAGTACTCAATAGCGCTATGACGGACCCCGATCGCCGTCAATGTGGTCGTTCCCCTGAGCCGCAGCGTTTGTTCCTGCAGCTCATGGAAGGTTTGTCCCTGTTTCTTGGCGCTCTGTCATGTAGCCCTCTCAAAGCCAGTCACTCGGGAGGGTCGTGTGTCCATATAAGATGTGGCCGATCACCACCTCAAACATCTCCTTTACTCTTCAGCTTCAGGCCTTCAAGTCTACAGTCAGTCCTTTTCAGTGAGGTTGTCGCAACGACACTCCATTTCTTCTTCTTTCATTTTTGGAAAAGGCTAGTCCTTTCTTCGCTTCCTTGTCAAACATTTCATAGTATTGCCTGGTGCATTACAACCCGCCTTCTTTTTTACGATACCACATCGAGTTACGGAACTCATCAGTCCTATCTCAAAATTGTCTTGACGACAATCTCACAACTTCAAGAGACTTGGAAATCTATCGTCTGGAACGTTTAGATGTCACCCTCATTCACAATGTACGCAAAGACTTTTGCTCTTGCTGGCCTGGCCTCGGTTGCTAGCGCCCACATGCTCATCCAGGAACCTATCCCCTATGGAAAGGTCAACCTGAACAATTCGCCCCTCGATGCCAGCGGTTCCGATTACCCTTGCAAGCTTCGCGAGGGCACCTACGACACCTCTGCTGGTACCAACAGCTATGCTGCCGGTAGCACCCAGAAGGTCTCCTTCCTTGGTACCGCCGTTCATGGCGGCGGATCCTGCCAGATCTCCATCTCGACCGACGCGGAGCCGAACGCGAACTCCGTCTTCAAGGTCATCAAGTCTATCGAAGGTGGCTGCCCTGCTAAGGGCCAGTCCGGAAACATGGGAGACAATGCCGATGCTGTAGACCCTTACACCTACGAGTACACCATTCCCAAGGATCTTGCTGCTGGCAACTACACCCTCGCCTGGTCTTGGTTCAACAAGGTTGGTAACCGTGAGATGTACATGAACTGTGCTCCTCTCTCTGTTACTGGCTCTGGTGGCTCCTCAAGCGCTCTGGACAGCCTTCCTGACATCTTCAAGGCCAACATTGGCAATGACTGCGGCACAGTCTCTGACACGGACGTCCTCTTCCCCAACCCTGGATCAGATGTCGACAAGTTCAACGGAAACACTGATGCTTTCAAGGCACCCACCGGAAGTGGCTGTTCTGCCACTGGTGGTAGTGGAGGCAGCACCCCTACTGCTACCTATGGCTCAGGCCCTACCACTACTCCCGCCGCATCGTATGGCAATGGTGGCGGTAGCGGCGGTGCTGCCTCCACTGTCCCTGGTGGAGTCTTCCTCACCGTTTCCGACAGCCAACCAGCCGTTACTGAGGCTCCTGTTGCCACTACTCCCGTCGCTTCTGCTGCCCCCGTTGCTACTTCTGCTCCTAGCTCCGGCTCCGGCTCCGGCACCGAGTACTCGGTCGGCACAGCTTGCACCAACGAGGGAGAGTGGAACTGCGTGGGTGGCTCCTCCTTCCAGCGCTGCGCCAGCGGTGCTTGGACTGCGGTTCAGGCCCTTTCTGGTGGCGTCAGCTGCACTCCTGGCCAGTCCAGCGATCTTGCTCTCTCTGCCAAGAGGGGCATCATCAACTTGCGCCGCGCCCTGCGCATGCGACACTAAATTTCTTTTTTGGCAACAAAATTCCTTTGGGAAGGCGAAGGCACGGGGTTAGGGGGCTTCGGTGAAGACACGGATTTGGATATGGGCTTTGGAGCGTTACGAACATGGATTTGGCTGTAGAAACTTTCATTCTTTTCTCCTTCTTTTGAGTGCCACACTCACCATCTTAGAGTCCCTTTTTGTACATTGAAATGAATATGATATCGCATTTATCAATGCTTGCGTGTCCTGGCTGATGCAATATGTGACGCTGTTCCCAAAGCTTTGTCTCATTTTGGGTCCTGCATTTTCCAACAACATCACTCTGATCCCTCCACACTTTTCTCCTTTTCAAATGGCCGAACATGCTACCAAGACACAAAGAAACATTGCGGTATTATAATAATCTCATTTCATAAAATCTATATTCATCAAGTGTCATTTCGGGTTGGGTTTGCTTCTGCTCCGCGGGATGCGAACCATTGGGATCGCAAGCGATGCAAGATCCCCGGCTCTTGTACAAGCGAGGTAGGGTCGACGCGTGTGACATGAGGATCCATCTCGATTCCCAAATGTACCTTTCCGTCCACCCCAGTAAACCATCCAAAACTATACGTTCGCTCTCCCAATACCTGCTTATGGGAGCGATTCGCAAATCGGCTCGATGCCGTGTATGCGACTATGGAGCCGAGTGTCGTGGGCATGCGAGGTAAAGCAAAGTCCGTGGTTCGAGCATAAAAAGCCAAGGCTGTGATAACGTTTAAACAAAGAACCGCTATGGTTATAATGAATGAGGCGTTTTCCATAAAAATCCTTGTCTCCGGAGTATGCCGCACAATCTGTATCGGGGCTCCGGGCTCGTTGTCGTCGAAAAGCTGCTGGTTTAGGCTGAGAAAGATGGCATAATTCCGAGCGTAAATGTCTTTGATGAGAGGGGCAATTTCGTTCGGATCTGGAGTCGCGGCCTTGGGGTCTAGAATTGTTCTAGAGTTCATCTCCAAAACCATCAGATAGTTTATCCAGTCTTGGGATAGGGTATTGTTATGCCAGGTGAAGGTTTTCCCCAATTGATAACCAACTTGGTAAAACAGTTCTTTGATGTGATCATTCGCTTCGGTGTAGTCGAGAGTTGACTCCAGTTTCGTCGTCCTATTATAGGACAGGACGTGACCTTCGGAATCGACGGTAAGGTTGAACATTGCTGTTTCAAAAATCGGGCGACATGTCAGCAGACTGGTATGCACCGTTGCATTCACATCCGTGACGTTGTTGGTTCGACCCCATCCCACCAGCAAAGGCTTGTCATCACAGCGCAGGCGCTCCAGTTCGCGATTTAAAACCCCCACGTATTCGATGGCTGATTCGCCCTGGGGACCAGCGTCCATGCTATTTCGCATGTCGACACTTAAAGCTTGGACAGCCGTCAGGCATTGGTATGGGGATACAGTTGTGTTTTGTACTGGCAATTTGAACGAAGTAGTTGGTGCGCAGTTTGCGTTGGCTCCAAACCCTCTTGTTTGGAGGGTATATGTAGTTTTTGAGCCATAACTTTTGCTCATTTCGGAAAGTTCATATTTCTGAAAGAAGTAGTCTCGGGATACCCATAGTGGAAGCGTGGTGCCGGTCGAGAAATTCGCAAGTATGACATACATCGGATCCTGATATGTCCCTGTGGCAATAACAGTGGTGAGAAGTGTTGGGGCAAGGTTGTATATAGAAGTGTTGTCAAACCGAGGCGCAAATACCGGCTGGCTGGCTTCTATGTAACTAGCGGTTGTCGGCAGCTCATTGAACAAGGAACCCAGACCAATAGCAAGAAGATTGGCCAGTAGCGCCACAATGCAAAGGAGCATGAGCATAAAGTGTCGAGATTTAAATGCCCGAAACAAAACTAGCTGAGGAGGAATGGATGTGTATAGGGCGTCGATCGTACTCGAAGCCTTGGCTTGTCCCTGCCAGAGATCTCTGAATGGCTGCAGAACGCAAAGTAGCCGGTTTAGCAAGATCCAAAATGGTTCAATCAATGTTGCAAAGATCGTAGGAATGTAATTTTCTAAGATTTGTAAGACTTCAAAATTGTTCGATGGACGTGGCAACCCTATTTTTCGTCAGTAAACTCTGCTTGCACAACGCGCATTCGTGACGGACCGATCATGACCTGCTCTTGTTTCTTTAGGTAGGATAAGCTAACTATCGCGGCAATTAGGCTCACGACAAGCAATGCGCCAGCCTCGCGTTTGAGAGCCAGTGGACGAACAGACTTGTAGGAGGTTGATTTGGTCGGTTCCTCCTCTTGCTTGTTTTTGCTATCCCGAACAATTTGGAAGTTGGCGCCCTGGTGACGATCATCACACATCATTTTAACATGATCCTCTTCAAACTCCTTTTTTAACAAACTTTCGTCGGCTGTATCCATCGATCAAAATGACCGAAGAAGTTCGGGGCTATTTCGAAATAAGTCAATGTACCTACCGAGTGAAGTAGGGTTCATGCTCAGTTTGCTTGGAGTGGTTCGACAACACCAAATCAAGAAAGCGGTGAATATTACAACAAGAAATAAGAAGCCTTCGAGTATACTTGCAAAAACTCGGCTGACAATAATACCGTAGAGGTAAAACTCCACGGATGCGGTTGCTTCGGCATTGGCCAAGTTGAAGGCTGTTGTATCATTCGTGAGAAGATCTTGCATGGCTATGGCAAACAGGTACTTGTGAGCACGGTTGTATGACTTTTGCAGTCTTTCCGCATTGGAATAAGCTTCTGAGGGGAGATTATCTCCTGTGACAGCGAATCCAACCATGTTTGAAACGGGGCGGGCAAATCCAGTATAGTTTAATCGTGGCTGCTGTTCCACTAATTGGGTAAATGGGTAGTCACGGATTACCTTGTTCTCTGCCATTCCATTTGCAAGAACGAACTCGAACGCGGTTGAATTGAAAACACTTTCAGATAGCAACTCTCGTGGCTCCAATTCCACGATGTCACTTGGCACAAGTGACGTCGAACCTACGGTTGCACGCACTTTTTGGGCGTAATATGTTGGTTGACAGAATAGTGCGGTGATGTTGAAGGATATGGATGAGTCTCCGTCTGCCTTGTGCCCCCTGGCCCAGATTGCAAGAAACTGGTGACTGGAATTGTTCGTCTTTGGGCAGTTGGGTCCAGCCAAAGCATAATCAGAGTAGGCGCTGGAACTGTATCCAATGTACAACATTGTATCTCGAGGTGCATAGCTAAAACTTGCAGTGAAGTTGCAGCCCTGCCCATTGAGAAAGCTGTACGATGTCAACAAACTTGGCCTACTCTTTTCGACTTCAGCCGGCCAGCAAGTTAGTTCTGTTGAAAGCTTAGTTGTTGTGGCGGTCCAGTTCGATTCAGAAGTAAGCGAGTCATTCTCGAGATAATAGGGCAGCAAAGCATACTCGGACGTTGTAAACGACGGATAAGGTTGACCAAGCCATGCAATCGCATAGCCTGTGTTGAGAAATTCGGGATCCAGGAGGCTCACTTGATTTGCTATCGGAACGAGCTGCGACCGAGCTGTGACATCGACCGATCTAGCCTGGGCTATTGAGCCCGTGCCGAGCAAAGAACTCTGAAGGGGTGTGAGAACCCACAAAACCACGATCGTTATAATTCCAGAAAAGAAGACCGGCCAATGCCTACTCGAGTGTCAGTATTTGCAGGGCAACGAGTACAAACCACGAGTGCATACTTCTTTTTGGCAGCTCGGAACGGGACGAATCCAACAAAGTCATACTGATAGTCAAGAAACATCGAGTTTGCGGCCGTGGCTCCCCTTGGCTTGGAAAGTTCAAACCATGGCTGCATTCTCTTGGCGTCCAGGTCGATCCAGCTCCATAGCATGCTGTACAGGACGGCTGCCAGTGTCGGCACATAGAGGTATCCAAGCTCGGCGTATCTGGGCATATCGTCGGCGGTGACAGACAAAGCAAGCCCACCTTGTGACTTGCCTCGCTGGGCCAGCGTCTCGATGGCTGCTGCAATGAGCAGCGTAAGGGCAATGACGGCGGCGAGCATCGGGGTCGAAAGGGAAAGCGGCTTCCACCCGGTCCTGTAATCGTCTTCATCCTCCTCGAACTTTTCCGGCATCTTTGGCGGCGTCGTTGTTGGTCCTTCCGAAGCCCGAGGCCCAACTAGATCAGTGTTATACCGAGACACTCCCTGTGCAACATCCGTCTCATACACCCTCTCGGCGACATTCTCCTAGACGGACCTCATTTTGACGGCTTGCACTAGCTCAGCGAAGGGTGAAGGATAGAGGCGAGGCGGGTTGGCCCACCGCCTAAGAGGACCTGGGAATACAGGAAAGGAAGGAAACCAAGCTTTCCGTGGACATTGCCTAGTTTTAAGACCCTTTGGGCCGTGGATCTTTCCCCCATCTTCTTGTACTTCGCTTAAGATAGGATCTTGGGCCCACCGTGACGGACCAACAGTTCTTTGTGAACTAGATTAAGAGATTGCCTTACAAAATAACTGGACGAGTGTTTAGGCTGGTTCCGTATGCATGTTGGCCAGCAAGCTACAGCATCCGAAACGCGACTTCATACAGCACGGTCGATCCTCAATATGTGTGGCCACTCAGCTGGCCCACATGGTGAGACCTACGCGGGCGGTTAGCAGTCAAAGCATGGGTAAATTTAGCGATGAGAGGGCAGCTAAGCGCCCGGCGATAACCCCCAGCCAATCCGGCCTCTGCAAATGTGCTACCACCGAAAATGATCCATTTGCAATGTCCTCGTGGATCCGACATTTCGGTACAGCCAAGGAGAGCTCTCTACAGGCGCGGGTTTGTGGGCTTGCGGGCTTGCGCGGCGCAGTGGAAAACGAGGTTAAAGAATGGGCTACCCTTGGCATGCTCAGATGCCCACTGCATTGTCTGGCACAGCCAGTCTCTGTCATGTGACGAGAGGCTGCTGTCGGAAGGCGCCTTGAACTTTTTAGCTGAGTACATAATATTTCCATCGCAAGCACACCGATGACAGGTAGCATGGCCGCTACACAATGAAGTTGGTTCCGAGCAAGGATCTTGGGTACCGGGATCTTAAAGACCCTTCACGACGAGTCAATACACGTCACTTGTGCAGCAAAAGTCTCCACGCCGGAGAGCGGTATGGTCCCAAATGTGCTGTGAGGCTGCCTCACGGCATGGCTTGTGGCCGATGATTGCATGTTGGATTGATTGCTTCATAACTAGATTCTGTCAATGCCACCTCAAAGGCGAATTATCACAACAGCTATACGATGAACATAGTAAATGATTTCAATGTCTAGGATGAAGCTATATACGTGTTCTATGACAAGAGAGTAAAGGATTGCGACGTCTATGGTACCGATATACATATATGTTCTATGATAAGGAGAGGAAATGAGCGTAATATCCAAGAGATAGATCCAAATTCATGTACAAACCCAGCCCAATGCAACCTCGTGTTACATTATACTGGAAAATCAGGTGTGGTAGATGCCCCAGGTAACGTCGGCATCGACGCTAGCGGTACTCTGGCACTTCATGCTACCCTTTGAGCCCACCAAGCCTTCCCACTGAAATTTCGCGATGGATTCATTGATGAGGTCAATGATATCCGAGTTGCCGATGTATGCTCGTCCAATGTCCCCGCTTCCCTGGAGAGAAAAGGCGCAGGTGCCGTACTGGACCAGTTGGTGAACACCGCCGGCGAGATCGACGGACCAGCTGCCGCCGCCGCCGATGTTGGCAGCGATTTGCTGGCAATCAGAAACCATGGGAGAGCCGCCGGAGCTTTTGTTCTCAAAAGAAGAGTCGCCGCAGTCGTTGACGGAGTTGCGGGCTTGGAGGGGCTTGACCTCGCTGGTAGACTGGGGGAGAGCCACTGCACCGGTAGCAGCTAGAATAGCCACGACAGCGGAAGAAAGTTTGAATTGCATTGCGTATAGTTGCTCAGGGTTCTTTTTTAAAAGGGTTCGGTAAAATTTTGTACTTGATAGAGAGTGAGAGCTTTTTGGAGTGAGATTATAGGGATGGTGATGATTGTGATGGGTGCCTGATGTGGAAGAGTAGAACTAGACGCTGGACTACACGACCTGAATATTATATAGCCAGCTCATAGGAAGCTTACGATTGAACTCGGACAGGCCATGCAACAACCGGCGAATTCCTAACTTGGGGTTCAATATCGAACACGAACGGGTTCCCATAGCTTTTCCAAGTTCCGACGTGTAATAGGGAGGCATTAGGCCTTGAACGGCTCTGCCGAATAGCCCCATATTTGCTCACTAAGCGATATCATGGCGGTGTTCTCAGCACGTGCCATCGAAAGTTGCCCTCAAAACCATACATTTCAGAAGAAAGGGAATTCGACAACTGCCAGGGCAGTAATCCAGACCCCAAGGATTTGCAGTCATAGACATTGGAGGCTAAGGCTGTAGATGAAGTGATTGGCCAGGATGATGCTCGTAGTTGAGGATTTAGGAATCTAACTCGTATAAACCGCCGTGCAGCGTCCGACGATATGACACTGGCAGTGCAGCTTGCGACTAACAACTCGCGGGTTCCACTTTGCGCGAGGCGGTGTCATTCTCAAGACCCATCGAACTGGCCCGTATTACATCTAGGTTAGGCTGTGCGGCAGGTTTGAGGCGTCGTTGAGATCACGTCAGTAGCAGACTTGGCGCTGCAAATACATCACTCTCAAGATGGAAGAGCCGAGTTCCACTTCAGAACAAAATACTTCATGCGGAACTATTCTTTGTAGAATTTAGCTGGGCGCATAGATTGGGATTATGACGTAACGGCTTGATAAAGGAGCTTTTCGTTGCTCCCAGTTGGATTACATCAGCGTCGGATCCTTGCAGATGCAGGGGGCATTACACGCCGCATTAGAAATAGATCTTTGACGAGTCAAGTCATACTGCTGCTCAATCGATACCCGTTCTGGGAAAAGCCGAACCGAGTCTCCGTGTTTCCACTTAAACCTCCACCATATCGATTCGGAGAAGTACCGCGCCAAGGGATACGACAGATTCTTGGCAAGGAAGTGTCGTGACTTTCTTCCAAACATCAAGAACATGCGGCGCCCCAGCTCTTCATTTTCCAAGCATGAGTGAAGGAAAATGCCATATGATACTCATCAATCTTTCAGAACAATAAATTGTCCGAATCACCAAGCCGTGGCATTTCTCAACCGCGAACGAGCATCCCAATGGGCGTCCTGAGGCTGCGGTTGCCTGCTCGATCCAACTTCGGGGATCTTTTTACAAAACATCACAAATTTCATCATTCCATAAGAGTGCCTTTCATATTTTCCCAGCTAGGAGAGGCAAGCGCATCAACTTGAACAAGGAGCACTTGTATTCCTGCGTATTTCATGACCCCTGTATCATAAAAGAAATTCCAGCAGTTTCGCCCGCGGCCAATCAGGGGTATTCGGTTACTTGGGAAGCGATGAATCATCATTATTGCGTCCGGTAGTCTCACTCTACATATAATGCGCGAAAATTGAAGTAGCGTTTCTAGGGGGGGGAGAAGAGGCCGCTTCTCTCCCCTCATATGGGATATGGCCTTAGTCAGTCTTCGCTCTATATCGCGAATTAAATTCGCCAACCAGGGTTCTCAAACAAAGTTCTCGCATGGAATCAGTCCGCTTCGTGGCCCCTCATTTCAACCAAGCGACAGCTACCTAGATAATTTCAGGTCGCAATAGTTCAGTTTTCCTAGAAACCGAAAACTCATGCAGAGGTGAAGCCGTTCACTCGTCCATCTTTAATCGTTCTTTGGATATTGTCTATTATAGCAGCTGCTCATTGAGAGCGCTCCAATGGCTTACTACCCGACCCTGCATTTCAAACTTTGAAATTATATTAGCTTTTTTATGGGTGTTTATTCTTCCTTTGGGGTAAGCTTTAAAAGCTGGCGGCTGGTGAGGTTATTGCTTGATGGCACGCGAAGTATTAGACAACCGCCGTACATGAGACCGAAGGTTGCAGTCCAAGTGCTGTAAAGCACCTCGCAACTGGAGCACTACCTCTTCGGACATGATATTTTGGGAAAGTCCTTGTGATAGGACAAGAATTTACCAACGCACATGCAAAGCCAAATTATTACAATGCAATACAGCTGCATCCACGCAGATGCGTTGGAAAAATCTGCAACAGTCATCAGCCTTACCGCTGCCAAGGTCCCTTGGCAGCCCTCGTCCCGAACTACCCTGCACCAAGGGCAAACCCGCCATTACAGGGGCTTGGCAGGCGGTCATGGAAAAAAGTTAAACTTGAAAATAACTCTTTTTTCGGTTGAGAGAATAGTAGGGCTCGTATTCGAGGCGGATATTTTCTAGGGCATCATTTCAAATGTAATGAAAGTCATCACTTGCGGGTGTGGTGGAGGTTGAGTTTGCTGGAACGGCGGTGGACCGACCGACTCCATCGAATTTCCAAAAAATGTCTCACGTGTCGACGCCTGCTTAGAGAGAGAGGATTTCTCGTTAAAGCTTGAGCGAGAGTGTGATGACGCACTGGAAAAAAGAAAAGTGTCGTGCGCGCACGTCGTCAATGTTGGCCCCGACTGGGTCCAAGAATTTGATCGGGGTTACACGACAGGGTCGGCCCAAGCCCTCCCAACTAGCCCCGTTGCTGTGCCTCAGCCTCAATACACGATTTCATCCATAGTGCGACTCTGGAGCTGTGCGCGCTGTGAGTGGCCGAGGCTCCTTTTGCAAGATTTCAGCCGTTGGTGGGTCTTGGCATCGCGTTAGCAAAGTCTTGGCACTGAATTAAGCTATTTTCAGTTCGCCAGTACCTCGCATCCGGAAACGAGAAGGGACTTCCGGCCCTTCCAGCGCACCCTTTTTTTTTCTCTTTTTTTTTCTTCTTTTTTTTTCTTTTTTGCTGGCTAGACCGACGTGAAGGCTGGTGGCCACGGATACTGCTGGGGTGGGCAAAACTTGAAACGAAGAGCAAATATGGCATAGTTTCACGAGCTGCTCCAACCTTTTCCCAGCCGGGAATGTCGGCATGTTTCTTGCCGGGCAGCAGCAGGTCAAGTGCATTGAAAGCCCTCATGTCATACTTTTCTCAGACGTACCACGGGCGCTCGATGGCCATGCCACCACCACAAAGCTACGGCTGGTGCCGCGGCAAGATTATAGCGCCGGATGCGGCTACCGTGGGGAGCCAATCAGGTTCGCAGGAGCCGGATGTCAGTTCCGGCCTCACAGACAGCGACCCGGAGCATGCGCCGGAAAGCGACGACACTTGTCAGGTGGAAATGAGGTGGCAGGGAGCCGGAGGGGAGCCATCTATCCCGGATATGGACAACATGTCGCAGATACCAGGATCATGGGCAAATTTCCCTAACAGCTCGCCAAAACGCGGGCGGGAACCAGGAGCACTTATATGCCCCAGATTTGTTAGTCGCCTCCACGTGTCTCTCCAAACGATGAGCGCACTAACAAAGTTAACTGCTCCATGCTCGTTTTTCGCTTTCATGTTAGAAAAATAAAAGTGGGAAGCGGAAATTTGGAAGCTTAGGAGAACAAGGCAAGGGGGGGAAGGCTTTATCGGGCCCGGGAAACATTGTGTGTGTGTGTGTGGCTGGCTGTCTTCCTTTTTTGCGGTTTGCTCGTGTGGGCGAAGAGAGAAAACGCCATATGGGGATGGAGTCTTGCTTGTGCCGGGCCGCAACAAACGCAGCTTCCGGTTCACCAGTGTGAGTGCCTGTCCGAGCGACCACTGTTGCACGAAACGGATGGGCGTATATCCCTCATAGCTGCTCTGTGGCCAATATCCAATCGGCCAGCCGGCATCGTAATTCCACGTCCCGGCCACCGCTACCAGAGGCCTCCCGGGATGGGGATGGAGAGGAGACGTGGGCGGAGAGTTTTTGAGCCTCTAGATCAAACAGGGAACCTCATTTTCATGCCCCCTCCCCGCATGCAACGGCACACCAGCGGGCGTTAGGTATTACGGCTTCGTCCCTAGAGGCCGCGCCAGCCATGGAGCTTGGCTCCTCTGACGTATGTCGTGTGAACTAGTGGTAGATGCTCCGAAAGCTTGGCCTTGTTCTGATCCGATTTGGGTTCGCGCTAGCCTGTCAGATCCATTGAGTCTTGTTCCTCGATAACAGCCGACTTATACGACATCTATGCGGCATTTGTTAATCCAGTTCGTCCACTCAGCGCTCAGACAAACATGGCCAGACCTCTCGTCGCCCCCAGGTCTGGTCGCCGCGACAGACGAGAGGTCGAGACTCGAGCCCATTTCCTGTAGATCGCTGTATTAATAGGAATAGGACAGACCAGACCAGACTGCCGTAGAACATGCCAAACAATCTAGTCCGTCTTCTCTTTGATTTTCCCGCGCTGGCGTAGCCTTCGGCCTGCATAAGAACCCCCTGCAACAGGGCTCGACGCACATCACCAACGGGTTGCAAAGATTCCTGTTTCCGGGTCCAGCTGCATCTCACCCTTGACTAGAAGCTTGTTGTTTGATTCAGGAAGAGCTTGTGGCTGTGTCACGATTCTCCTGAACTAGTCAATTTCAAAAAAAAAAAAAAACAGGCACCATGTCGGACGAGAACTCTCCGGCCGACGTGGAGAAGGAGGCCGAAAAGGACCTTCGCATCACCTTCGATGCGGCCGCAGCCTCGGCTCAAGCCCATCCAGGCAGAGGCCGCACTGTTGACCAGGGCGGCGAGCGAACCTCGCGAGATTCTCGCTCGCGCCGCCGCTCCCTGAGTCGTGCCTCGACCAGGAGCAACCTCACTACCACCCCCTACTCGGGAGTTCCCATTGAGTATCGAACTCTCTCCATCCACGTCTCCGAGTCTCGCAATGTCGAGACGGAAGCCTCTGGCGACAACAAGGCCATCAAGAAGGATGACCAGGACTACTTTGCCAACCTCACCTTCCACGAACTCGACGTTTCCCAAATCTGCCAGCAGCTCAATGTTGCCCAGGACCAAGGCCTCTCCGAGAGCGCGGCGGCAACGCGGCTTCAGCGCGATGGCAAAAACACGCTCCCCAAGCCCAAGGCGAACTATCTCAAGAAGATTCTCACCTACATCTTTGGAGGCTTCTGTTCCGTCCTCTGGGTCGGTGTCATCATCTTCTTCATCTGCTGGCGACCCCTGAGCAACCCGCCCTCGGCCACCAACCTCGCCCTCGCCATTCTGATCCTCATCGTCATCTTCCTCCAAGCCACCTTCTCCGCCTTCCAGGACTGGTCCACGGCGCGAACCATGAACTCCATCACCGACCTGCTGCCCTCGGAAGCCCTGGTGATGCGGGATGGAGCCTGGAAGAAGATGCCGGCCACCGAACTTGTCAGCGGTGATATTGTTAACCTCCAGATCGGAAACAAAGTACCCGCCGACCTGCGAATCCTGAGCCACTCGGGAGACCTCCGATTCGACCGGGCCATCCTCACTGGTGAGTCTGACGAAATCGAGGGCACGGTCGATTATACAGACAACAACTTCCTGGAAAGCCGCAACATCGCCTTGATGGGCACCCTGGTGGTCAATGGCAGTGGTATCGGTGTTGTGGTCCTCACCGGAGGTCGCTCCGTCATGGGTCGCATTGCCACTGCTACTTCTGCAACGGAGGAGCGTCCTACTCTGATCCAGCTGGAAATCTGGCGTTTCGTCCGCATCATTGTATGCTTGACAATTGTCCTTGCTCTGTTGATTCTCTTCACTTGGCTCGGCTGGCTCAAGAAGGACCACAAGGCCTACATGAACGTTGTGGCCATGCTGAACAATGTCATGGGCTGCGTCGTGGCCTTTATTCCCGAGGGTATGCCTGTGGCTGTAGCCCTTACTCTGATGATGGTTGCCCGCCACATGAAGGCGGTCAACATATTGCCCAAGGGTCTTTCAACTGTTGAGACTTTGGGCTGCGTCAACGTGATCTGCTCCGACAAGACTGGCACCCTGACTCAAAACCTGATGCATGTCAACTCTGCATCCTTTATTGATAAGGAGATCGACATCAGGGGCTTTCACTACAAGCTGGATAGCGGAGAGGCTGAAGAGTGTCTCACCAAGCTCCATGAAGCTGCTCTGGACTGCAACGATGCCACCTTTGACCCTACCACGATGAATCTTCCCGTTATGCAGCGAGAGATTCAAGGCAACGCCACCGATGCCGGTGTCCTTCGATTCGTCGCTGACTGCAAGAGGGGAGACTCTGGAAAGCCTCTCAACCAACGCGTTTTCCAGATTCCATTCAACTCCAAGAACAAGTGGATGCTGACGGTTCACAATATCGAGACGGAGAAGCAGTCCGCCAACGAATTCCAGGTCTTTGTAAAGGGTGCCCCCGATGTCTTGCTCCCTGGATGCACAAAGTACTGGTCTGGCGAATCCAACTCTGTCAAGCCCCTGGACTACAGCGCCCAGACTGCGTTCAGGGCCTACCAGGACAAGCTTTCCAGAAACGCCGAGCGAGTGATTGTGCTGTGCGAAAAGAAGATCACCACCGTCCACGTGCCTGGTACCAACGCCTTCAGCGACGAGGTTGCTCAGAGTGCTATCCAAGACCTGACCATTGTCGGAATCCTTGGCATCACCGACCCTCCCCGCCCCGAGACCATGGATACTGTTCGCGAGTGTCGTCGCGCGGGCGTGAGGTTCTTCATGGTCACTGGCGACTATGGCCTCACGGCTGCCGCCATCGCCAGAAACACTGGCATCTTCACTGGAGACCGCGACCCCGACACCCTGCAGACGCTCAACACCAACATGAACATTTCGTCCAAGGAGATGCACGAGCTGCGCCTCTCGGGCGAGATCAGGAGCCTCCTCCTCGAGGGCCACCAGCTTAGCCACCTGACCGAGGACGACTGGGACATTGTGTGCGAGTACACCGAGATCGTCTTTGCCAGAACAACGCCCGAGCAGAAGCTGCGCATTGTTGAAGAGTTCCGCAAGCGAGACAACGTGACTGCCGTTTCCGGAGATGGCGTGAATGATGCGCCGGCTCTTCGCGCTGCTGATGTTGGCATTGCCATCATGGCCGGCAGCGATGTTGCCATTGAGGCTGCCGATCTGGTTTTGATGGACCGATTCGACTCGATTGTGGAGGCCATCCGCCTTGGCCGCCTCGTGTTCCAAAACCTGCAAAAGGTCATTGCTTACCTGCTCCCTGCCGGCTCCTGGTCCGAGATCTGGCCCGTCATCTTCAACGTCTTCTTCGGCGTGCCCCTGCCCCTGAGCGCGTTCCTGATGATCATGATCTGCGTCTTCACCGACCTGTTCCTCTCGCTGTCCCTGATCATGGAGAAGGAGGAGTTTGACCTCCTCTCGCTGCCTCCCCGCAACCACAAGAAGGACCACCTCATCACAGCCAGGATCTACATCCAGTCCTACCTCTTCGTGGGCTGCATGGAGTCCATAGTCGCTCACGCCATGTTCTTCTTATACTACTGGAAAAAGGCCGGCATCTCCGTCACCGACCTGTTCTTCCTCTTTGAGGGCTACACCCACGGCTACAGGGGCTACACGCAGGACCAGCTCACGCACTTCAACGCCACCGGCCAGTCCATCTACTTTGTGACGCTCGTCATCCTGCAGTGGGGCAACATCCTGGCGGTGCGCAACCGCCGCCTCAGTATCGTCCAGGCCGACCCCTTCACGGCCAAGCGCCGAAACCCGTGGCTCATGGCCGGCATGCTCATCAGCTTGGCCATTGCCATCTTCGTCACAGAGGTTCCAGGCATTCAGAGCCTGTTCGGAACCGCCTCCGTGCCCATTGAGTTTTGGCTTATTCCCGTCCCGCTGGCGTTGGGCGTGCTGTTGATGGACGAGATGCGCAAGCTGGTGGTCAGGACTTGGCCTGACGGGCCCATTGCCAAGATTGCATGGTAAATAAAGTACGGAAAAAAAGGGAGGGGGGGGAATTGATTAATATTTAGTTAGAAATTTATACAAGTAATACAGGCCAGGTGTATCCTGCCAATTTTTTTTTAAACCAGGCGTGTTGCCTGTCCCGTCCCAAACACGTCATTTGTCTGTGTGATGGTTGTTATCTCGCTTTGCGTCGGATTTTAGCCGCCTTCTTACTCTATTGAGATAGGTGCCCGTCTGAGTTGCACGACACGGAGCCAATGGTGGGTGTATTTCTGGTTAGGCTTGCATAGTGCTGCAGGTAGAGACCTCGTGATTTGTTCACCTGGTTGCGCGTCGTCTATCTTGGCTGCTGTTGAGCCCCATCGCTATCAACCACGATGCGTCTCCAATTAGCTTCCACTTCCGGTAACACGACAATGGCGTTGCATAAAAGACAAGCTGGCCTTCGTCCCTCGCATCACCAATTTGCACCCCGAAATTGCCAACATCGATTTTCGATTTAAATCACAATGAGCAGTGCTCTGCTGCCAAGGCAGTGCCTCAGAAGATTAATTGGGACTTCAGCCCCGTTGGCTGGGAACCGGAGGGCCGTGTCTGCGTTATACGCCCGGCTCGATACCGCGCCGCGCGCCGTCGTGGCAAGCAAGGGAAATCATCTTCAGACGGAGGATGGATCGTGGGTTCTCGACGCTAGCGCCGGCGCATCTGTCGTTTCCATCGGGCACAATGATGCTCGCATCAAGCAAGCCATTGTCGAGCAGCTCGACCAGGTCGCTTATACCTACAACCCGTTCTTTACTGCGCCAGCGGTAGAGAAGCTGGCCCAGTTCTTGACCGATTCTACCGATGGCGAAATGAGCAAAATCTTCTTTGTCAGCTCTGGTAGGAAAAAAAAAACCCCCATCCGCATTTGATGGCTGTTGAATTGCTGATGCAGCTGTTCTCAGGTACCGAAGCAATTGAAGGCGCTCTCAAGATAGCTCGTCAATATTTTCTGGAACTGCCCACTCCCGAGCCATCTAGGACAAGGTTTATTGCTCGCAAGCAATCATATCACGGCAACACCTTGGGCTCCTTGGCCACGGGTTACCACCTGGGGCGCAGGAAGATTTACGAGCCGATTTTCGCAAGCAACGTCTCTCACGTATCCCCTTGCTACTCGTATCGGGATATGAAGGAAGGGGAGACGGAGGAAGAGTACGTCGCGCGGCTCGCCGAAGAGCTTGATAATGAGTTCCAAGCCGTCGGCCCCGGAAACGTGTGCGCGTTTGTTGCCGAGACGGTTTCTGGCTCGGTAAGTTGGACCCCCCCTCGGAAGCCAAGCTCAAAGCTGACGACGCTTCAAGTCTTTGGGGTGCGCGCCGCCCGTCAAGGGATACTTCAAAGCAATGAAGCAAATCTGCGACAAGTACGGGGCCCTTTTGATCATGGACGAAGTCATGTCCGGCATGGGCCGGTGCGGCACTTTGCACGCCTGGGAAGAGGAGGGCATCGTCCCGGACCTGCAGACTGCAGCCAAGGGCCTCGGGTCCGGGTACATGCCCATAGGAGCCTTGCTGGTGCACAAGAGAGTTGCCGAGGCTATAGAGAAAGGATCAGGAGCCTTTGTCCACAGCCAGACCTACCAGGCGCACCCGGTGGCTTGCGCAGCCTCATATGCAGTGCAGCAAGCCATTAAAGAGGAGAAGATGCTCGAAAACGTTCGGGAGAGGGGCGCCCAGCTTGAGAAGCTTCTGCGTGAGCGCATTGGAGGCCACAAGAATGTGGGAGATATTCGAGGCCGCGGATTATTCTGGGGGGTGAGTTTGACTATCCATCCTGAACGTGTTTGGGGCGTTGGCTAATTGGTGACAAAAGATTGAGTTTGTACTCGATAAAGCAACAAAAGAGCCGTTCCCACCGGGAGATCAGGTGGCAGGACGAGTTCATAAGGTAGGATTAGAACCTCCGCACGGCATCTCGTTGATTCCGTCCACTGGTAACGTCAATGGCACTGCTGGAGACATGGTCATGATCTCGCCACCATACAACGTAACTGAGGGGGATATTGAGGTTATTGTGGACAAGGTGGAGGGTTTAATAAATGCGGTTCTTGGAAGGTAATGCAAATATCAACGCTGTCTAGCAAAAAAAAAAAAAACCATCTATCGCTGTTGTGAACTACATAATGAGAGCTTGCCCCGGACCACCCAGCATGCTCGTCCATCGAACCGACGACTGTATCGTCCAAATCCTCTGAATCTGATCAGCAGCTCTAATCATGTTCCGGCAACCCGACTTCGAGTACAGTGAGGTCAGCTTTTCTAAAAAGAAGGTGCGATGATCTGGGGTAGAACTCTCGGCTGCCAAGACAAAATACGCCCAAGCCAGGAGATGCCGGCCGATAATGTCAATGTATATATCCACCTCCTCCAGCACGCATTTGAAGCGCTCCACTAGATGCACCGTTTCTTCTGGCGGAGGATTACACTTTGCTCTCTGCACATAGATGTCACAGGCAATGGAGAGTAGCTCAAAGAGCTGGTTTATAAGATCCTCGAGCTCTGGATGGAAACGCAACCCGAGGTTCAAAAAGTCGAGGCACGATCTACCTCGGGCTTTGAGGTACTCCATTCCGTTCATTTCGTCAAGAAGGGTTTCTCCAAATAAGCAGAGTCTGTTTGCGGTCAGCACAAACCATACGCCGTGAGAGAGACGCTGTTAATACCTGAGGATTTGGATCTTAACGAACTCGCCAAACTCGGACGAGAGAGTATCCAAAGTGTGTCCAGCTAGATTAAGCACAGTCCTCAGAGATCCATATAGAAGCTTAAAGCCATCACCGCCGCTGATCATCTCCCGCAGGTGGAGCAGCAGCAGAGCCGTAATGGCTGATTCATCCTGATGGGGTGGGTACTCGTTGGATCGTACAATCAGTTCCCGTATTAAGCTCTGATATGTCTCAGTACGCTCAAGCTCCGGGTTCCCCTGCTGCAGGAAGAGATGCTGCTGGGCAACGACAACAATGGCTTTCCTCACCAGGGTGTCCGTTTCAGCCCGAGGCAGCACCAGGTCGCGGTACCCATTGAAGCCCAAGTTTATGACAGTAGTGACTTGGGCGATATTGTCCGAGACTAATAATGCATAACAATTCAGTCAGCCAATTGCGGGAGGGAATTGGTCCAGAAGGGGAAACGTACAGTACTGAAGGTAGAATCTAGTGGTGCCGTCAATGTGATCGAGCCCCCTGCCGATCTGGCTCGCGCATTCCTTCTCAAAAGCATCCTCGTCGCGGATGTTTTCCTCAACAGCAAATGGAAAGCTATCAAAATGGAAAGCAGACTGCTTTTCCTGCTCGACTGCTCGCTTGGCGATCGGCGATGCTTTCCGCTTTGAGTGGATGGGGCCCTGGGGCGCGTCGTTCAGAACGGGCAGTATTTTACCGGTAAGTTTCCCCCTCGACGCCACGCCTTGGTTAAAACGGTATCGAATCCCCAGGCCGCTGCACGGAATGTTCTTGAGGCGGCACTTCTGGCAGCTGGGCTCCTCTCTGTCGCAGTCAATGCGGCGGCGCGAGCACTCGTAGCAACCTGGAACATGGCTGGTCAGTTTACAGGTCCCCGGCCGAGTTCGGACATGCGGTTTTGGGCAGACGTGCCTTTAATTTTGGGCCTCTTTTGCCGAGCGGCCTGCTGCTGCGGGGGATCTGTTACCATGCTGGAGGCTCTATTTTTTTGTCTTTCGAATTTCCTTCTTTTCTTCTTTGCTTCGAAAACGAGAAGGGTGCACCCGTTCGTTATCAATTAACCCGCTTTCGACGCTTACGGTTAGGACAAAAGCGGGATGGGTTCGCCAGCGAAGACGGGGGTCGAGAGATAGTCAGCTCGTTCATCAATTTACTTTGGGGGAGAGATCCCTGGTAAGAGCAGAGCGGAAGAAGCGGGAGCAGTTGAATGTTCGGTGCGTCAATCAGGATCTTGGCGTGTGGCAGATGGTATCACGAGTTCAGCTTCACTCGGTACTCGGTCATCTTGAGCATTGTGGTTGAGCCATGAGGCGGGGTCATCATTTGCGCGCCGAAGATAGGCTGCGTGGTGGCATGTACCGATGCATACATTTTTATGCAGGGGGATACATCGGGATTGACACTGGGATGAGCTATTGCTCTGTATCTGTCTCCGCCACCATACCTTGTGCCTAAAACAGAAGGTTATCGGAGACGCCTTCCCCACAACAGATAGGCGTACCACTGCCGACAACTGATTCCCGACACGGCTGGAGATAGTCGCTGCGACACCGCTGCGCATGCATTCTATTCCAATGTTGGGGGTATAGTTCTGATGTCATTTGCAGCGGTCTTCGAATAAATAACACGCGGGACACTGTTGATTATATTTCACATTTGTTTGATGTTTACTGGCGACAGTGATTGTTTGCTTTCGAGACCCTCGGCTTTGTCAGCCGGTTCGTCGTACAATGGCTCCATACCCGAAAGCCAGACACCAGACCGACTTGTCGAGAGCATCGTTTCCCACAGAACAACACCCACAACACAGTCGCGGCATTTACACGAAATGAAAATTCATTCTCGAGGCGTTCAAGACTAGATATTTGGCTTTCACAGAATCCTTGATGGCTCGAGGCAATCACGCTAACTCGTCGCGTCAAAAAGACGAGTGAAACTGCAACCTGATACGCATACCAGGTGCCACAATGGAGGATTCTAAGGCCGACGACGGGATAGCCAAGGAATCTCGTTCCTCATCGTCTATCTCCTCCCCAAATGAGCCAGAGCTACCAGATGTCTCAGCCGCACCAGCCGCACAGCTGCCCCCAGTTGAGGACATAAAGCTATCCTCGCCTCCGACCGAAAAGGAATCTCCAAAGGCCAAGGCGCCCAAACCCACCAAAAAGAAAGTGGTTGTGAAGCGACCTGCGAGGAGGTCAAAGTGGAATGCTGAAAATATTCTTTCTGACCCAAAGTCACCTTTGGCATCTGCCGAATTGAGGGTATGCAAACACACCGTTTCACTGGTGCTGGCAGTGTTAACATATCCACAGACTGTACTTACAAACCCAATGGCCTGGGATGTACTTGATGCTGCGGAAAAGGCGGAGATTCTGGCACTTTTCCCTGACAAAACACATATTCTCAGCGCGGAAACAGAAGACGCGCGCCCAGACTTTGCGTCGTTAAGGAATGATGATAGTTTTCGGTATGACTGCGCAGCATACATCGAGAACCTCGCCCAGGGTCGACACGACCCGGAGTGGCTGGCATCTGCCTGGTCTGCACACGAGAGGCGAAAGGTTGGAGAATTTGACGAGTACCTGGAAAGCAAGTTCAAAGAAGATTGGGAAGTTGAACTGCCGCCAGAGTTCAGGTCTCGTAGAGGGGCTGCGGCGCCAAGCGAAGACACCAAGATGGAGGATTCGAAATCGACAGAGGTGGCAGACGAAGCAAAGGGAAACAATGGAACTGATGAGCTTCAAGCTGGTGAGGCTGGGCAAGAAAAGCCAGACGCAGAGCATAAAATGACGACCGTGGCCGAGCTACGGAATATGGGAATGAGCACTGACGCGGAAAAGAGCGAGGATGAGCTAGCTTAAAGATTGGAATATTGGCGTATTAAATGGACTAGATGGGTAATCAAATGAAACAGGCGTCTTCGCAGTAATAGAGAACAATGAGGCGCCCGATATCTTCTATGAAGCATCCCTAACATTTGGCGGGGTAGTGGAATTCTCAGTGAGGGGTGGTTAGTGAGTGCCCCGCCAATTTTCACAGTGACGTCTGACGACCGTGGGGCTTTATTGGGCACAAGTTCGAAGTCAAGCAAAGAACGACCTCGAAGGCGCCTTTTTGTTTTCTTTTTCGGCATCTAAGAAGCCTGCCAGCTCGGCTTCGAAACGGTTAAAATTTGGTTTAAAGGAGCCAGACCTTGATGCGCATTAGATTCAGACTTTTGCGCAAGCCTTGACCATGGCGCCCACAACCAACGCGCACACGCGCTCGCACAGCATCCTGCTGCTGCAAAAACTCTTGAATCTTCGCGATGGCGCAAGCCCGCTGACCCTGGTCATCGACAGCCTCGAGCAGACAGCTCAGCCCGTACTTGACGAGTTTATTTCCAGAGCAAAGGTACCTGGGAGCTTCATAAAGCGCATTGAATGGGCTCAAGAGTAGTGGTGCTGACGTGCGCGCAGATTGCCAAGTCGTCGGTGATATTCCTCTCGTTTGCGACGCTCAAGAAGCCGCGAGATGTGGACATATTCGTCAAAGCCGCTGGAAAGGACCTCAATGCTGTTCGGAAAGATCTGCTTGCTCACTATCCTGTATTTAACCCTCAAACCGCCAAAGACAAGCCGACACAAAGTGAGTCATCGCAGCCGCTCATGGACATCGGACTGACATTCTCTAGGGGCTGTTGTTGTTGTCGACTCTCTCAACGCTTTGGCCTCTGCTGCACCCCAATCTCTGGCAAGCTTTCTTTCTAGTATAATCACACCGGCCGTCTCTATTGTGGCTACCTATCATGACGATGTTCCTATCGTGCTGCCCAAATCCTTTAGCGAATATGAGCCTCACCCCTTCACAATTCTATGCCACCTCGCGACAGCTGTCTTGAGGCTTTCTAGTCTATACCAAGAGATTGAGCGGCAAAAGGCACGGAACAGGAGCATTCAAGAACCGGAATGGGGTCTGGGAGAGGATCGCGAAGGCGTGCTAGTGGGCCTTAAAAAGAGAGGACGGGATAAGGCTGAGGATAGCGATGGCATAGTCTTGGGCATGGAACTGCGACGGCGCAGTGGGAGAGAGGTCTCTGAGAAGTTTATTCTCATAAGAAAAGATTCTGCCGCGCAGCCGGCATCTAGTCCAGGCAAGGTCTGCCTTCTTACGGACCACCCAATGTTCAAGGCACCCACCGACGAAGGCGGCGAAGGCGAAGAGGAGCCTGAGAGCACCTTCAACCTTGGGCTCACCGAGAAGCAGCGAAAGGACAGAGAGGGGATCGTGCTGCCGTACTTTGATGCGCAGACGGATATTGGAGCGGGCGAGGGAGGGAGGATATTGTATGAGATGGGGCGGGAAGATGACTTTGATGACGAGGAGGATGAGATTTAGAGATATGATGAATGGTTTTAAAACAATTCTTTAAACTGATGATATAAGATATCGGATCATGGATGGATGGGTCTATCTATTTCTTGGACATTTACGAGATTTTGACCGCGCTCTGCGCATGGTGGTTCAAAAAATATCTACATTGACTAGCACCACCTAGATAAGAAGATCAGATCAAGACAGCATAACGGTTAAATGACTAGATAAAAAGCTTGGAGTTATTATGATCTGATTTGTAAAACAGCAATCCAGGTATTGAAGTTGGCCAGTGACTGTGATTTCACTGCAATTTTAGCAATTCTCAAGCAGAGACATACAGTAAATGTGGATTAGGGTGAGTGTGGAAAGCTTGCACTGCAATCTTAGCTTACCTCAGAAATCCAACTTGTGCAGACTTTGTTGTTGGCTGTGATTATCGCCTTTGGAATTCTTCATACAAATTACGACCAAGAAGACCACAAGGGAAGGGGCTCTTGAAAAAAAAAAAACAGAAGAATGGGGACATATGAATGTTTGCGCGGGCTGACCGACTGCTAGTTTTTTTCCCATCTTCTGCCTGGCTAGGGAGAATAAAAATACTGCATTGTCTCTTTCTTGGGCGACAAGTCTTTGCCGCTTACACAATACACCCCACAAGGGTCATGAGAGCTTGCACCCGAGTATTGTAGAAAGCAAACTGGGGCTTAGTGAAACGATTAGATTTTTAAAAACCGAGCCTCACTGAAGTGATTGAACTGGCACTTCTCGCATGGCTTCCCTCCTGATGTAATAACAACCCGATCGTAGCTTTACTGCAATTTAGCTATCTCAAAGCACGACATACTGTTTCTTTTTCCCTTCCATGGCTACTATGCAACTTCAATCCTAGCTTAAAAATGATTCAAGGGTTGTATTATTTGTCGATACCTTCGTGCGAGCCCACGCATTCATCGATGATGCTGAATTCAAAATCTCATCGCCAAGCCGGCTCTAGATACCGGGAAAGCCTAGAAGATAGTGCCAATGTCTTCAATCGCTCAACAGGGCAGAGCAAATACGAGGTGCGGGTTCCGCTTTGCGCGAGTCAATGCTGTCTGGGTCCATCAAAAGTGACATGCCAAGCCTGTTATCTAATCAGCTCGAACCCCCCATTTCCTAGTGATCCCTGCAGCACTAGCCGATCCCAGGTACACGCCCAGAAGACGACACCATCGCAAACTCTCACAAGCGGCCATCTCCTCTGCGCTCTCGGCTTCAGGACACCCTCATTTCTGAGAAGA
Source organism: Calonectria crousiana (assembly GCA_013406985.1). Taxonomy (NCBI): domain Eukaryota; kingdom Fungi; phylum Ascomycota; class Sordariomycetes; order Hypocreales; family Nectriaceae; genus Calonectria; species Calonectria crousiana. Next base: position 595,350 of record VTGD01000007.1, read on the forward strand.
AAAAGAGCGCGCGCGCTAATCCACGGTTGAATCGATCACCCCCGGGGGTTCGTTTGTGTCTGCCTGCGCTTCCTCTGCGTCATTGCCCACTTCCCACCTGCTTGAGTCTTCTTGACACGTTTGGCTCAAGGGTGTCAGGGGATTATACTTCAGCGGCCAACGTCACCACCACCACCACCACCGCCAACGACCCTTTTCTCCTCCTCCTTCCCACACTTTCAACCTCTGCAACAAAAACTACCACCATGATTTACTCGACACAAATCTCGCGGCTTGACGGTATGCGCCTCTTCCGCCCGCCTCCCAATTTCCAACCCAACCGCCGAGCTAACGCAATCCCTCTTCTTCTTCCGTAGGCCTCATGCTTTGCGCCTCGGTCGACGACGAGTCGTCGGAAACGGCCCTCGCCGAGACCAAGTCCAACGTCCGGCAGGTGCTCCGCAAGCTGACGCGCAGCGCCGAGCCCCAGGCCAGCATCGAGACGGCCGCCCACACGCTGCACTACCTCATCGACCAGGACATTGTCTTCCTGGCCATCTGCGCCGCCTCGTACCCGCGCAAGCTCGCCTTCACCTACCTGGCCGACCTGGCCCGCGAGTTCACCACCGTCTACCCGTCGCAGCAGGTCCACTCCCAGGCCCTCCGCCCCTACGCCTTCATGGAGTTTGACAACTTCATCTCCAAGTCCAAGGTCACCTACGCCGACGCCCGCGCCGCCCAGAACCTCGACAAGCTCAACGACGAGCTGCGCGACGTCACAAAGGTCATGACCAAGAACATTGAGGACCTGCTCTACCGCGGCGACAGCCTCGAGCGCATGGGCGAGCTGAGCTCCCGCCTCCGCGACGACTCCAAAAAGTACCGCCGCGCCGCCGTCCGCATCAACTGGGAGCTGCTCATCAAGCAGTATGCTCCCTTTGCCGGCCTGGGCTTCATCGTCCTCGTCTTCATCTACTGGCGCTTCTTTTAAGAGGAGAAGAAAAAATATCTCGGCCGAGATGGCTCCCGTAAACTACCTTCTTAAAAAGAGCTTACCTATGTACACACACGTCGATCCACTATTCAGCGAGGCGCACTACTCTTTGTTTTACAGGCTTTCCAGTGACTTGAGAAAGATGATGATGGCATGGGAGGAAACAATTTTGTGTTTTTTTAGGGGTGAACAAGCCGTGGCATCCGGAGACGGCGCAGGAGAAATCTCTTGCAAAAAAGGCTATGTACATTATGTGACTATTTACGTTGGGTTTTTGTCATGTGCCGTTCGTGCACGTCTCTATCGAGATCGTTGACGTCGTAACTCAAGTTTGCTCTGTCGCCCAATCCCTGTCCGCCTTCCTACCAATTATAGGATTTCCGTGACTCCAAGACTCCAAATTGTGAAAGTAGGAAGAGAAAAAAAACCGTAGCCAAAATGCGCCAAAGTGGTGGGCAAACTGGGGGGGTAACCAAGCTACAAAAAAAGTGAAAAAGCGACCGCAAGGTAACCCCCTTTTTTACATGATGGAGCAGCTGTTTCGCTCCTGTGGCTGAGATGTCGGTGCCGTTGCTGAATGTTGCCATTCGAGGTGTTCACGGAACATGGCCATGTCCTCGTACCCGAGGTCGGGACGATAGGCGTCCTCCTCGTCGTACTGCTCCTGGGGCTCGGCCGATTCATCTTCACAATAAGGACACAGCAGACCGGCAAGGTAGTCTCGGTGGTCGGGCGCGACGTGGTTTGCGATTGCAACGGGAGCAAACACGATCTGCTTTTCCACGTGCCCGGAAACGGTGAAACCGGTCGCTTGCCAGTGCGGGTTGTTTGTCGTCGGGGAGAGGGTCAGGATGGGGGACGCTTCGTTTTCTTGAAAGGTTCGGAGTGACGGCATGGTCCGGAGGTCCTCCCAGATGATGTGTCCATCGCAGAAGTCACACACAAACGCAACATCGCGGTCGCCAAATCGCTGAAATGACCCAACACTGTTGCACAACCGGAGCTCCTCGCGATACCGGCGCTGGTATTCTGCCTCGTCCGGCACCGTCCGGTTCTTGGTCCACTCTCGTTGTTTGCGATATACCAGGAAAGCCCCCAAACATCTCGTGTGACCCTCCCTTTCCGATGTGAAGATGCGGCGTGCAGCTCTGCGCTGGGCTCGGTGAAGCTGGCGCTGGAGCTCATGCGTCTCTCGTACCCATATGGGATTGATGGGACCGCCTGAGCGACCCCAATCCCTGAGGTTCTGGACGTGAGCGCTGAACTGGGTTTTCAAGGCCCTCAGCTCTTGTAGTGATTCATCTAGTAATTCATGTTAGTGGCTGTTTTCCAAGACAGTCCATGTGAGAGTGCCGCAATGCTCTTTATCCGAGATTAGCCATGACGCTGCCCGATCAAGCCAACATGGCTTGAATAGAGCCATGAAAAAGCCCGGCGGGTCGCTGGCAGGGGAAAGCAGAGAGGCAGCCGACATGGACCTGTGGTGGGGCTGGGCAACAACATACGCTTGCGATCGTTTTCGTAGTATATCTGGCCATTGACAAGGGGCGATAGGTCCTGGAAGTCCTTTTTGGCATCGTCGAGGAGCTGAGTGAGAGACCGCACCTGCTCGTGCTCGTCGGGACCCCACTCGCGCTTATCGGCCAAGGTGAGAATGCGCAGTCCTTCGGCGACCAGTGTCGCGATGTCCGCCAGCAACTTCCCGACCGAGTCGGAGCTGGTCATTGTTTGGTAGCGGCGGGAGCAGCAGCCGGGTCGTCCCCGCGACGTCGAGACCCGTCAAGAGCGTCCCTGGGGGTGGGCGCAAAGTGGTCGCGTGAGCGCTGGTGAGAGGGATGCTGGAGGAGGGGTGTCTTGGGCTGTGACAGGAGGGTGCAGGCTTGTCGAAGGGGATCAAAGGTTCGTCAGGGAGGGAGGGGTTCAAGAAGGTCGTTCAAGTCATTCACCGTCGTCGTCGCGGGGCGAGGAGCAGCGACCAGAGAGGGTACATGAGCAAACGGTCGGTTCGAACCGGCAACCGGCTCGAAAGAGTCCGAGAGCGAAGCGGACGAGGAGGGATGAGGCGTATTAGTATGAGCGGCCGAAGCTTGGGCTTGGTGGAGGGATGGGTGTGCTATGTAGACACAGGCATGAGGCCGAGCTCTTGGCGGCGGAGTGCGGCAACAGAAGCAAGGGCCCGGACAGCGGCCGTCAAGGGCAGAGGCTCGCGCGTCTTGCGGGACGATGGGGGCCAACAATGGGGGGCCAACGAAGGGGAAACAGTGGAGAGGGCGAGGGGGGACGAGGGAGCGAGCCGGGGTACGGGTCTAACAAAGGCACGTCTGTTCGCTGCTCAGTTACGTAGGTAGTAGTGGGTGCTGCCGTCAGAGTCCCGGGGTCGTGGATACAGTGAGGCTGTGTGGGAGAGAGGCTAGCCCAGTCCGATCTACTACCCTTGTGATGACAGCGGTAGAAACACCGAATTGACTGGGATGCGTTGGGAGAAAAGAGAAAGAAAAAAAGAAAAGGAACGAGGCAAGAGTAAGGGCGGATGTGAGAGTAAGTGTGAGAGCGAGAGTTTTGGTAAGAAATGAACACGACGTAGCGCAAGGTTCGCTCTCGGTATCGACGCTTGCTACGCTGGCAGTTTGAAAGCGCCAAGTGCCAAGTGCCAAGTCGGAATTCAAACGTGAGCCAACGCCCAGCTTTTTGTTACCCGCGCACCGTGGCTTGGTTTCACGGCTCGCTTCCTTCCAGGCTTCGATCCTCCACTGCCTAACACGCCAAACGATGCCCTGCCACCACTGAAGACGCCCTGGAAAACCAACCGGTTGTGCCCCGGCAGCGAGGCAGTGAGGCCTCGGCGACGCCGCGCCTGCCCTGGGGAGCTTGATGTCTAGTGGGCTCTGGCAGTCGTAACGTGGTGCGTCGGCCCTTGCAGCAGCGCCCCCCCAGCCCCCCGCCGGTTGTCTGGGATGGAGGCTCTATTCATTATTCCTTCGGGGCCCGGTGCTCGCCCAGCACGTCTTAATCGGGACTAAATCTGGCTCAGTGGTTGGCAAAGTCCATTCCGAGCTTCATTCTTACTTCCCAATCCAGGCATAACGAAATGGGTGAGACTGCTGAAATGCCCATCCCTGACGTTAGGAACCCGCCCCAAAGGCTCCAAACGCTGCGTGGTGGGGGCCGCTATGACGCTGTCTGCCCCGGCCTGCTCGGGAACCTGCAGCGCCGCAGCGACCGCTGGGATAAAAAGGCACAAGGCCAGGGCATGGATTCCACACGACATGCTGTCTTATGCGGGGACTCTGCACTTGATTTGCCTTTTCGACTGCCAGATTGGACAAGGCGCCTGCGCGCCTCTCGATACCGTTGCGCCTGTAGGGCTGGGATGGAGGGTCACAGAATCACTGGGTCTTGTAATACGAGCCAACCAAATGAGAAGTCTTGGAAACCTCGGCGGGCGCTGCTTTTAGCTTGGCATATTTAGCTTAAAATAGGCATAAGTATGATCCAACCCTTCAATGCTCGGTTGCTTCCTTAGCGTGTCTGCTGCACAATATTAATCCAGCCAAAAATAAACCAGCATCCAAAGCAAAAATAACCACAACCACCCCCGCCAAAGAGATTGTATCTCAGGAAATCAGATTGTTCGTGTATTGATTTTTTTTTTTTTCGTTATTCGTTCTGGTTAAGACGTGTGGACCTTTCACAAGGATCCCATGCTGCAAAGCGTCGAGCTAACAATCGTGCAAGGCTTGTTGTATTGTAGATGCCTCGGATAAAATTAGGCTGAATGATGTATCAGAATGACGGATGATGACATTCACGGCCACGCCTTGCTTTTTTGATTATCAATTAAATGTACTTTCATTCGTTCATCAAACAGTCAAAGATCTAAGAGAGCCGCCATGTCCCACGACTTGCTTTAACCCGCCCATCTGAAACATGTACAAATATAAGCCTAGAGTGGCTCGATCCATTTACTTTCGCTTCTTAGCCTTGCCAGTATCGGCACCCGAAGCCTTTGCCTCGACCTCCTTGATCTTCTCCACAGCCACCTCCTTAGCTTCCGTCTCCTTCTTCTCCGCCGGCTCATCATCATCACCACCCTGGCCAAACTCATTGACACGCGAGTAGTCTACGCGGTACGCCCATCGCTGGTAGATGTAGATAAAGAAGATGATGTCGTCGCGGAATGTGGACAGACGGTGCAGGAAAGGCATCTTGATGGTGAAGGCAAACAGGTCATCAATGAAGGTGTTGAGGAACTTGTACATCATAGCCTTGGCGGGCATGTGGGCCACGCTCTTGAGGCGGTAGTTGATGTACAGAGAGGGCACCATCATGAGGAACCCGTAGGCGTAGACAGATCCGACAAGAGTCGTGATGATGTACGAGTACCACGACTTGTGAGACTCATAGATCAACGAGTAGATACCGTAGGCGATCAACAGAGGAACGGCAGCAATGTAGACGTACTTGAATGCAATCTCGTCGTACTCCTTGGTCTTCTCCTCCGTCTCAGACAGCTTTTGTTTGTCCTCAAACACGACGCTGAAGGGGAGCAAGGATCCTGCGGCGCTGGGAATCACACGGACGTTGACCACAGTGGTGATCTTCCAGAACTCAATGAGAATACCAACCACCTGGGTGCCCAGAATCATCCAGCTAGTGTTCTGAGAGTTGTCCAGGAGGTACAAGAAGATGACAGTCTGCATGAAAACGTTGGCAAGGATGGATCGCACAGAGATACCGACATTATCCTTCTTCTTGCGGTAGTGGGCAATGTCGGATCCGAACGCGAGCGTCTCCAGAATCATGTGAGCAATACTGACAACGATGGTGATGCCGAGTAGGATGGGGTTGGTATCGATAAAGATTTCCTTGATCATCTCCATCTCTGTGCCATCACCGCCACCAGGCATAGCGTTGCCGTAGGCAGCCTGACGGGCAGTCTCCTTGGAACTTGCTTCCATGGTAGACATGATTTGGTACTTCCAGTTGGCAAGGTTTCCGAGGTCAATTCGGAGGGGAAGTTCAGTGACCGTCTCGTTCAGCACCGTCATGTGGCTTGTAAGTTGCCAAAAGGTGTTGACAAACAAAACGGGGTCTATTGATTGTGGTTAGTTCGATCAAACGTATTGGAGGAGAGGAATTGCGGGGTCGACATACAATACCAGCCATTCTGACCAGAGCCGTCACGGGCACCGGTGGCCTCCAGACGGTAGAACTGTCGCACGGGAGGAGTAAGCGAGTTGAGCTCCTTGATGCCAGTGTCAGGAATGAAAGAGAAGCTAGCGTTAGGGTGGTAGTGGTTGGTAATGATAGGACCGCTGGGCTCTTCCACCTCGGGCTCCTCGGTTTCAGGCTCAGGGACATTCTCCAACAGGTTTCGGGTCTTGGCAACCTTCTTCTTGGGAAGATACTGAGTCAAAGGCCATGTAAAGTAGTAGGCCTTGGCGGGATCGAATCCAGGTTGTCGGGGGTCAAGGTTGCTGCCGTGAAGACCAACGTAGAAGTGGCCCCAGAGAGTGCCATTGTTCTGCACAGCCTTAGGAACAGGGAAAGTAGTCTCGACCACACGGCTATCGGAAAAGTTGTTAAGCTGGAAGTCCTTTTCCTGAAAAACGACAAATTCCTTGGGGACTTTGGTGATGGGCTCTGGGTTCCACGAGGGCGACAGGGTGACGACGATATCGACATGGCTGTCCTGCGGCCAGATAGGGGCGATCTTCTTGGGAACGTTTCGGTACACAGCGCCCTCATCGAGCTGTTTGGGTCGCAGCTCGAATGCCGGGATACCATCCATGTTGCCGGGGACTCGAATGGTCTCGCCAGTCTCGGGGTTGGTGACCTGGACTGCGGACTGGTCTTTCTGGAACGCGTAGTTGAGTACGAGGTTCAGGCCAAAGTACAAGGCGCCACCGAGGAGGAGCTTGTTGAAACCAAAGCCGCCCTGTGATTGAGGAGAAAGGTTAGCGACACACTTCTAGGGTTGTGTAGTTGTGCGCCGTGGCTACGTACACCTTGCTGCTCGCCTTCGCGGCGTTGGGCGGGTGCGTCGGCCATGGTGTCTGTCGGCTCTGGTCAAGAGCGAAGACCGGAGGAGCTCGTGTGAGGATGAGACAGGCACGCGTCTCTGCGGTATCGCAAGCAGAGCGTCTGGAGCCTTCGGATTGGGGTCGCTGGTTGGCGTTGTCGCAAGTCGAAATGCCCTCAGCCCATGTGTCTGGGGAGAATACGTTGCGATTTGGCAGGATCTTTGACACCATAGCTAAAATGTTCTGGCCTACCTAATCTGGATAGAGGACCCGCTAGAGCTTGCGTTGACGTGCTGTCTCTGATCGGCGAATCAGAAAGATGGCACCGGCCACGTCTCCCCCGCTGAAGGGCCCCAGCCCAGCCCAACAGCCGCTGGATTGGCTCTGCTGGGCGCAGCCTCTCGGGTGCCTGGCAGCGAGCTTTTCAGCGGGCACAGCGAACATGTTTACCAATGAGTGCCCCTCATTTAGCACCTGGCCTGGGCAGCAGTCATGACGGCATGGGGCACCCCTCCCCCCCGCGCTGCTGGTGGTGCTGATGCTGGCCCGCTGCAACGACGATGGAAACGGCCCCAGGCAAAACCAGCATGGTTGTCCAATTGTCGAGTTACTCTCGATGAAGCGGCCACCTGGCATTCCGCCTGCGGAGCAATCAACATATCCCGCGTCACCGGCCCAGGCTAGGCTCGCCTTGGGATCGTCGCTCATGCGAGGATACCGGGAATTGTCCTGCTGACCTGCCATCCTGAGCCAGTCGCAAGCGCAAGGCTATCGCTCAACATCCCGTCGTGGCACTGCATGGATAGAAACACCGTCGGACACGGCCTGCCTGGAGCCGGTCCCCGTCAAGTGGATCGCCATGGGGGGGCTCCGACGGCCGATGACCTATGTGCCGCCGCCATTTCTATTTCATGACAACTTTTCAACGTAAACCTGCTTCTCTACTTCCCCCCTTTCATTAGGTTCCAATTTATATAAAGCTGCCCTCTCGCTCCCATCGTATTCCATCGTAATCTGCAACTGCCATCGCATCTCGACTGCTGCTTGCTATCTAACACAATCTGTCTCAGACATTCATCTACCTCTTATCATTTCACTCATCCTGCGAACTACTGCTCCGAGCATTATCTTTGTTCTTGACCGACGTTTGCGCCGATATTATATACATATATATATACTTACCTGACTTCCCTCTTTGCAATCAAGCTCAATCCATCCGCACCGGCTTTACGCTCTCAACAAAGACATCATGACTGCTGACAACCACGCCCCCGAGAACGGCACCATCGCCACCGCTCCTGCGACCAATGGCCAGAAGCGCACCAAGGTCTGCGTCTACTGTGGAGCGGCTGCCGGCACGAACCCGGCACACGTCGAGGCCGCCCGCGAGCTGGGAAGAGTCATGGCCGCCAACAACATTGACCTAGGTGAGTCATCGGCAACCACCGCGTGGGGCCGGGGCTCCGGGCTGCAGATCAGCCACCGGAGCCCGCCGATTGTCATCTTGAAGCGCGAGGCTAACAACCAGTAAAACAGTATATGGAGGCGGAACCGTCGGACTCATGGGAGAGGTCGCCAAGACGATCGTGTCTATCAACGGCCCCACAGCGGTTCACGGGATTATCCCCGAGGCCCTGGTCAAGTATGAGCGTGACGGAACCTATCAGACCGTGAACAAGAACAACCAGGTTGTCCCCGACGAGTCGGTGTACGGTGTGACAACTGTGGTTGAGGATATGCACACACGAAAGAAGCTAATGGCCGAGGAGGTCTTTGCCGGCGGCCCTGGAAGCGGCTTCATTGGCCTTAGCGGCGGCTTCGGCACCATGGAGGAGATCTTTGAGACGACCACATGGAACCAGCTGGGAATCCACAACCGCGGCATCGTGCTGCTCAACATCAACGGCTACTGGGACGGCATCATTCAGTGGATGAACAAGGCCGCTGAGGAAGGTTTCGTGAAGCCGGCCAACAAGGACATTCTCGTCACCTCCAACACTCCCGAGGGCGCCATCAAGGCTCTCCGCGACTACAAGGTCTCCGACGCCATCTACCAGCTACAATGGGGGAAGCAGTAATCGTGGGGCAAGTGTGGCTAGAATTAATCATCTTTCCTTTTTGCAGACTGATTTGTTGGGTATTTGGCAAACCCCCTGAGGGAGCTAAGGGGGGCGGTCTGGCGTTGGGGTCATCGCATTTCATGTAGCTGGCTGAGGTCAGCGCTCCGCTGCGAGGAATTGATGTGACATACACGACATAAAATCCCATGCATGGTAGCATAATGATAGACGAAAAGATGATCAATGGTTTTTGCTTTCATCGACGTGAGACCCGTGGCTGCTGCTTTTGCAGCCTGTAATGGTACATGATCTAGCTAGTCGGCACATCTCCCTGACGCCGTCCTTTATTCTCCGTCTATTAGCAGTTTAGCTGTCCACTTCCATACCCTCGCCCTCTTCTCCGCCGCCTTGGCTGTCAGCGACGCTCTCGATCCACTCCTGCACCTCGAAGCCGTCGTAGAGCTTGAAGGGCTCAACACCCTTGCCGCCCTCCTTGATACCCACCACGCCAACCGATGTGTTCTCCACTGTGAGCTCCTTGTCCTGCACCAGACTCTCCTTAAGGGCCTTGAGGCCGTGCTTGATGAGCTCTTCTCTCGAGCAGTCGGCGAAGGCATCGATATTTCGCTCCAGGTATGTTCGGGCCATCTGGCTTCGAGCGCCAATGGCAAAGGCGAGCATCTCCTCTGTCATACCGGAGGGTTGGAACTCGAACAGGTGGGGGCCTCGCTCGTCGACACCGGCAACGAGGAGACCGACACCGTATGGTCGCTTTCCGTAAACCTGGGTGTTGATCTGGGCCTTTTCGCCAATCATGTCGACGAGGGAGCGGAGGGGGATGGCACGGCCGTAGGTGAGTCGGTGGCCGAGGCACTGTTGCTTCATGAAGTTGGAGAGAACGCGAGCATCGGAGGTGAGACCGGCGATGGCGATACCGGCGTGCTCATCGATGGAAAAGAGCTTCTTCTGGTAGGAGGAGAGCTCCTCGGCGTTGCGCTGGGAGATGGACGAGTTAGAAAGACACAGCTCCGCATTGCCCACGGGATGGAGGGGAAAGGCGGGCATACCTTGATTGCGCATAGGACGGCATGGGTCTTGCTGGCAATTCCGACGACGACGGAACCCTGCTTCACAGCTTCGGCAGCATATTCAATTTGGAATATTCTGCCCTGGGGCGAGCTTGGTGGTTGTTAGCAAGCTGAAGCTACGGGACGCACTGGCGGCTGGGGCCCGACATACAATGTGACGGAATCGTTGTCGTAGTTGTTTCTGAACATGGTGGGAAGACAGCTGCTCTAGCAGCGTGGCGATGAGCTGAGTCGTAAAGCGGTATCAAAGGGGACAAGGCGGTTGTGGACGGGATGCGTTGAAGAGCTGAGCTTCAGTTGGTGATGGCTGGAGTTGGCGTTTGGAGGTAGACGAGGCCAAGCAACGTCAAGGGTAAGGTCCACGCAGCCGCCAGGCAGCTCACAGCTTCGTCGCCTTGCTGTGCTGCCAGGTATCTGTGGCTGGTGCATCGTGGCTGGGGGTCCAGCCTCAACTACACCTTCCGTGGAAATGCCGCCACACCGCTTTCCTGATTTGGAGCTATCATGATGGCGATGGTGGGATGTTTTCAAAGGTGGGATGCCTTGCTTCAAGCCAGAGAGCTAGAGTTGGCAATCTAGCTGCGTGAAGCTTCCCAAAGTAGCCTCTCGAAATGTATTCAAAATTCATACTTGGCCGCTGAGAATTGCTTGAATTCTGGGCCTCTCCATCAAAATGGGTTGGTCCCGATGCTGTTCTAAATCTAGAAATGGCCATAAAGCTTAGACAAAGCCCCGGCGCAAACGCACAGGCAATCGCATTTCCGTGAACAATTGTGATTGCATTCCTCTCTCCAGCACGCGTGTCACTATCTCACACATAGCTACGACGGAACATGATGCCTGTCTCCGAGGCCGGCTTTCATCCCGCGTTTTTAACGGCGGTTGGGGCGGAGTTAGAGTGTAGAGTTTTTGGCTGGCGAATGAAGAACCGCTTTGGGGCAACCATCTGATGCAGCGCCTTCACTTTCCCCCCGCGTTCTCGCCAGCGGCTGCTCACTCAATCTTTTTGGTCATCGCTCGGCCTCTAAATTGACCATCTTGCCGCACCCCGGGATCCTATCGCATTTCGCCGAGTCAGACCTCAAACACTTCAAGTGCGGCTTTTTCCTATTGGATGACTGACTCACTGACTGTGGAACGCGCATAAGAAGAAAAAACGTCAAGGTCCCCTCTTCCAGCTCCAATAAAGCTGCCAAAGCTGCCCCTCCTCTGACTCTCAATTGTGACCACCAACCATCAACATCAACAAAAAAAACTACACATCATGCCCACCAGATCAGACATCACGTATTTCGGTGCCGGTCCAGCCTACTTGGACACGGGAGTTTTGGAGAATGCTGCCGGGGCATTGCTCGATTACCGTCAAACTGGGTTGGGAATTGCTGAACATTCCCATCGATCTGCACTGGCTGGCAATGTCCTCAAGGAGGCCAAGGAAGACCTGAAGAACTATCTAGACATTCCCGAGGATTACGATGTTCTTTTCATGCAGAGCGGTGGCACCGGTCAATTTTCGGCCGTCGTCTACAACCTTGTTGGTGTCTGGGTCACTAAGAAGAAAGCTCAGATTGCCGCGCAGCTTGGCAAGCCAGAGGACGACCCTGCCGTTGTCGAGGCCATCAAGGTTGCGATCGACACTGAGCTCAAGACCGACTACATTGTGACCGGCAGCTGGTCCAAGAAGGCTTCTGAAGAGGCCATCCGCCTGCTCGGAGCCGAATTCGTCAATATTGTTGCCGATAGCCGCAAGGTCAATGATGGCAAGTTTGGCAAGATCCCTGAGGAGAGCACTTGGAACTTGTCCAAGAACCCTGCATTTGTGTACTTTTGCGATAATGAAACTGTCGACGGGGTTGAGATGCCACAATTCCCCCAGTCCCTTGTGGGCACTGATGGCGAGGGGCCCATTGTCGTTGCCGACATGTCTTCAAACATTCTTTCTCGCAGGATTCCTGTCAAGAACTTTTCCGTCATTTTCTTTGGAGCACAGAAGAACCTCGGTACTCCTGGAATCACTGGAGTCATCATTAAGAAGAGCCTTATTGCTCCCGTGACTCCCCAGCCCGACGTCGCTCTCCTTCGCAAGCTCGGCTTGCCAATCCCTCCCATTATTCTTCAATACGACATTATTGCCAAGAATGACTCTCTGTACAACACCTTGCCCATTTTTGAGTGAGTCATACCATCAATTCATCTTCGCTCACAAGCTAACTTAAATAGTGTCTACATTGCTGGTCAGGTTCTGAAGAAACTCCTGAGCACCTACTCTAACAAAGTTGATGGCCAGGAAGCCGTGGCCAACGCTAAGGCCCAACTTATTTACAGCGCCCTGGAGGCGCATCCAGATGTTTACCGCATCGTTCCCGACAAGTCGGCCAGATCAAGAATGAACATCTGTTTCCGCGTTACTAAGGGTGGAGACATTAATGCTGCCGAGGCGACGTTCCTTAAAGATGCGACTGCTCTTCACCTCACTGGGTTGAAGGGCCACCGCAGTGTTGGAGGAATTCGAGCTTCCAACTACAACTCGATTCCCCTGGAAGGCGCTGAGAAGCTGGCCAAATTTATCCAGACTTTTGCTTCCTCCTAAGTTGTGGGCGCGGCGCATTAGAATATTGCTTGATCTAGGGTATTGACATAAATCAGATCAACACAGCCAAAATATTGGATTCAACATGGACACATTCGATGGGATAAAATAAACAAGGGCGACATAAATAAAAATTCAAACATTTCAAGTTTAGTATTCACGATTTTTTCCAAAGCTGTGTGGAATAACTGGTGCATGGATTAGAGAGTGCCCCGCCCCTATGCACCCCAGATTTTGGTCCCCAGAGCCTCAATCAGCCGCTGTAGTTGCTAAACCTTGGGCCCGGTGAGATTTTTGACGCTCTCCTTCAGTAAAATCTTGACTTTTCATGCTCCCTTGTACACCAACAACCGCAGCGCTTATTGATTGCTCATCCGACACTCCCATCGCCATAACCATTTATACCAATGCTGAGGGGTATTTTTCGTTCAAAAAGGCTCTTTTTCGCGCCCAATCTTCTGCGATCTGGGGCACTTGGTCATGGTTCTTCTTGTTTCACAACAATTCTTCGTTCTACACCAATTCAAAGCCGGCGCCCGAGGAATTTCTCGCAACGTGCATGGACGCCACAGAAGTTGCACGAATCCCCCGGCCTACCAACCCTAGGTGACACAATTTATGCGCTGTCAACTGCCCAAGGAAAGGCCGGAATCGCTGTCATCCGTATTTCAGGCCCATCATGCTTGACTGCAGGTCGTCGTATCGTTGCCCGGGCCATTGGCTAACCATGATGTCCAGGTATACAAGTCACTCTGCCCATCAAAGGCATTGCCCAGGCCACGATATGCAGCAGTAAGGTCTCTTTATGATCCTCAATCACCTGGTGGGGACCCCATAATTTTGGATTCTGAGGCTCTTGTGCTCTACTTCCCTGGCCCCAAAACAGTGACTGGCGAGGACGTGCTTGAGTTGCATGTGCATGGCGGATCGGCTACAGTCAAGGCAGTTCTCTCGGCGATCCCAAGGAGCTCTTCCGCTGAGCGCATTCGCTATGCAGAGCCCGGAGAATTTACGAAGCGAGCATTCTTCAATAACCGTCTCGACCTGGCTCAAATCGAGTCACTCAGCGACACGCTTGCGGCCGAGACAGAACAGCAACGCCGGGCTGCCGTGCGAGGCAACTCCGGTTCGCTGGGGCGCCAGTACGAGGCGTGGAGGCAGCAGCTGTTGCTGGCCAGAGGCGAAATCGAGGCGCTTATCGACTTTTCCGAGGATCAGCATTTCGACGAATCTGAATCCGACCTGCTGCAAGGCGTGAGGGAACAGGTGGCCACGATGCTGCACAGCATCGAGCTGCACGAGGAAGGCAGCCAGCGCAGCGAGCTTCTGCGCAGCGGAATCCGAATTGCGCTTCTGGGGCCGCCCAACGTGGGCAAGAGCTCGCTGATGAACTTGATTGTCGGGCGCGAGGCGTCCATCGTATCGGGCGAGGCGGGCACGACCAGGGACATTGTGGAGGCCAGCCTCGACATTCGCGGCTATCTGTGCTCTTTCGCGGACACAGCCGGGTTTCGATCCGGCGATTCCAGGGCGATCGGCGGGGCGGATGGGGGCGCAATCGGGGCCGTGGAAGAGGAAGGAATCAGGCGGGCGAAGCAAAAGGCCATGGATTCGGACATTGTGGTGGTGCTGGCGTCGGTGGAGCAGGGACCCGATGGCCCGTTCGTCCAGTACGACGAGCAAACGCTTGATTTGGCATCAAGAGCGGAATCCTGCCTCGTGGTGGTCAATAAGCGAGAGACTGTCGATCCCGGCGAGCTTGCGCGACTGCTCCGAGACTTTGAGGGATTCGTGCGCGCCCGCGGTTCCAAATTAGCAGCGGCTGAGCTCGTGTCTATCTCGTGTAAGCAGGCTCAGACAGGGAGCGCAAGCACGAGCGGCGACGCGGGCGGCATTCGAGACGTCATGAGCAGCCTGCTCGGGTGCTTCTCCAGCATGACATCGATGCCTGCGGAACTCTCGGATCTGCTCGGGGTCACGGAGAGGCAGCGGCAGCTCCTCGTCATGTGTCGGCACCGGCTCGAGGACTTCATGGCGGAGGCGCAGGGCAGCGAGGACGGGGAGAGAGACGCGGACGCGGTTCTGGCGGCTGAGTACCTCCGGTACGCGGCTGATTGCCTCGCGCGCATCACGGGGCGCGGAGAGTTTGGCGACGTGGAGGACGTTTTGGGCGTCATTTTCGAGAAGTAAGTTCTGACGGGCTTGGGAAGCCCTGCGCCTCGACATCTGCCCATGTTTTTTTTCTTTTTGTTCTTTTTTTGTTCTCTTTTTGTTCTTTCGTGGAAGGATTTGCTGACCGGGTATTACTATTACTAGATTTTGCGTGGGCAAGTAAAAAAGCACATAGAAGGAAAAAAAAGGATCTGCATAGTTGAAGCGACCAAGGTTGTGTATTACTAGAGGTGTCTGACGACGTGCCAATTGGCCTATTCTAATTTCTAACTCGCGTCTACATGCTAAAAACGCCGCCCAATGCAAAACGGGGAATGACAAGTAAGGGTGTCATGAAGGTGTGCGTGTGTGTGTGCTTGCGTCTACCGCCAGGGTTTCATGCTTGCGACAAGAAGTGAATGTGCAGTCAGGATGATGTGTACTGAAAAAAAACAGGAGAAAAGCACAACAAAAAAAAAAGACTAGACAAAGGAAAAAAAGACAAAATGTATGAGTTGTAGTAGAAGAAGAGAAAGAAAAAAGAGGAGATGCTTTTGCTGTCCCAAGCCATGCCATGCGATGCCATGCTTTTTCCATGCTGAAAAACAAGTGTATGCTTTTCCAACTCCCGCTCCTTGCAATGCTGATGCGAAATGCTGATGACGATGCTGATGCCGAAAAATGCTGATGCAGATGAAGCAAAGAAAATTGTATGCAGATGCAAATGCGATAGAAGAAACAACTCCGAGCAATGCTGTTGTCTTGATAATATGCTGTCCAAAAAACGCCGGTCCATGCAGGTCCCCTCCCCGATTCATTTGACACTCTCAGTTCAGTTCAAGTAGCGGGGGGAGGGTGGGAGTGTAGATTTTCTTTTTTGCTGCCACTCAGGATGATGATGATTTACTCGTCATCCTCGTCAGGGCCGTTGTAGCCGGAGCGGCCGCGGTTCTGAGAGTCATCGTCATCGCCATCCTTGTTGTAGCCGGAGCGGCCAAAGTTGCCCTCGGGGCCGTTGTAACCAGATCGGCCGGAGCCGTTGCCGCTGGGCTTGGTGTCGTCGTCGCCGTCCTTGTTGTAGCCAGAGCGGCCGAAGGACTGGGAGGAGGGAGCAAAGGCAAGAGTGAAGGCAGCCATTGTAAGTGATTTGAAGTTTTTGTTTGGTGTTGAGTTGATTAGGGAAATAGAGAAGTTTGAAGGGGGGATTAGGCGGTTATTATATAGAGTAAGTGTAGTGGTGGTGGTGTTGTTGCTGTTGCTGTTGTAAGTGAGGTTGGATTTGCTTGTGTAAGAAGAGGTGAAGCTTCTAGATTGCTGCTGTGTTGAGAGTGTGATTGATGGTGATGATGGGATTCCTGTTTCAACGACGGAGATGCTGGATGCTTATATACAAAGATGATTCACAATCAACGGTTGTCCAAAAAGGAACGGTACCTGGCTCCCCTTGGTGGTGTGCATTTGCGAGCAAGGGCAGCAGCCGTGAGGATGCACGCCCCTCCACGAGGAGCAGCAGCATGGTGCCGCGGCGCCGACAATAGGTGAGCGTTCCAAACAAAGAAACAACTAAAAGGCAAGCCGAAAATGGCGGGCAGCTAGCAGGCTAGGGGGTGGGAGAGAACTGCGCCATGCAACAATGTCGGCGAACAGGCAGGGGTGGTGGCTTGGGTCCAGGGAGCGCTGGGGAGTCATTGCTGGGTCCCCGGGACGGGAGTGCACGGCAAGTTTGGGTAGGGCTGATGGCCACTGCGACGGGACAAGGGCCTGGGAGACGGTGGGAAGTACACTGGGCACTGGCACTTTGTTGTATTTGGTCAGCTCTTCAGCCCGAGCGCCACCCTCCCACAGCCCATGGCCTTTTCTTGTCTAAGAGGACCGCTCTCTGCTTACGTTTCTCCATCCATCAGCCACAGCCCCCCCTTGGCCCTTGACACCTGGCTCTTGGCTGTTCTGTTTGGGCCAGGATCCCTGCGACCCACGCTTTTGTTTCTTTTGCTTCTTCTATTCTGGCAGCGCGGCTGTCGGTCTGTCTGTGTGTCGTGAAGGGGGGGGGGGGGGGGGGGAGCCCTGCATCTCGTGCGACGGTGAATCGACCTCGGTGACCGGCCGTTTCCCAGTCGGTTGGGACCGTGGGTGGACGACGTCGAGGGTCGTACCAAGAGACGTCCACGCAGAGAGACCCACGCAGGGAAACGGGGGCGTGGGAGCCTTCAGAATGGACCAGCGATGGGCTGCAACTGCAAGGCACCGAGAATCCTTTGATACGCCCTCGCCCTGGGTTGACTTCATTCTGCAGACGGAACCCTGCAAATGTAGATTGTGAACGCGCAACTCTGGGCTCAATGCCCAGCCCAGCCAGACGTCATTTGCGTGACTTGCCTGGTCAAGTGCGTACAGCATGTGATGTAGTTTGCTGCCCTTTGCAACGCGACATGTCCCGCGATCCATATCTCCACGGCTTCCGATTCGAAAGCGCCAGCCTGATAGCTCCCGGATTGATTTCGCAAATTCCAAATTGCGCCTTTTTTCTTCCTTCCTTTCCCTGCCTCAGCCCTGTTTGCAGCCTTGTCCGTTGGACAAAGTCCACTGTTTGCAAATGTCGAACAATCATTATGGAGCCCGGCCGATATGGCGTATTTCCTTATTAGTCAAGTGCGCAGTCATCCCCGACTACCAAAACCAGAATTTTGGGTGGTTCTCGCTGTTGCTGCCTGTGGCCAACCATGTCCTGCTTCGTCGACTTGCATCGGTCAACCCGTAGATCCACCTCCACTACGGGTATCCACTCGCCGCTAACTGTCCGTCTCACATACGAAATGTTTCCCAATTCAATCGCTAATTAATTCGCCGTGGAGGGAAAAAAAAAGATAGACAGCATTGTGACGGCTTCAAACAGTGCCCCTGCCACGTCGAGCTAATCACCTGGTCCCCGATATCCCCCCCTACTTCTTCGGCTCACCGTATTTCTCTTCGCGGGCGTCGCCGTTGTCTCAATCCCCACGCACTAACATCGGCATCTCTCACCAGTAAGCGGAATGCCATGGTTTCTCTCATGATAGCTACATCGATCAAATTTCCCAACTTGGCCAATGCCCCGACCTGAGCTCTTAGAACAAAGCCTAATAGAGAGAAAATGAGTCTAATCCCCCTCCGCTTCCGTGACCCGAAGGTGAGACTGGCCTCGAACGTGGCCCGTCGGCAGTGAAGATGGGCATCTAAGCAGCGTCATTGGGCCGGGGAGCTTTAGATGCCGGCCGTCGATGGGACCCCGATCATTCAAACACGGGCCTCCCGGGGGTCCGCCATTCTCAGCCTTGGCTCTCTGACACTGGGTTGACAGCCTTGAAGCACCAGGGGTGAGCAATCCCTGACCGAGATCTTTGGGACGAACAGCCATTGGCCAAGTGCTCTCGGGAGACGACAATCATCGCTTTCCCCTGGATCACCGAGCGGCCGGAAGAGATGGCCCCCGACGCACGTCTCGAACCTCTCTTCATGTGCCCGATGAGTAAAACCCGGTGTGGGTGACCTGTTTTCGCATTCTACGTACATACACAAGCCCTCGGCCATCCAATCTCATCACATCTCATCACTACATTAGCAAAGCCTTGCAGGCGTCCCGGGCCAACCAGCGCGCGCAAAAGGCCCATTCCATTCCTGTCTCCCACCGGCACCAGCCCCGTTTTTCGCCCACCCGCCACAAACCCATGCCCCGCCACAGCATTGCAGACACAAAATGGCTGCTGCTTGCTTCTCACGTCTTCATCTCTCACACCACCCCCACCCAAGCCCCCGGCCGCCTTCTAAGCGCCGTAAAAATAGCACATCTGGCCAGAAGCACCCTTCATTCGCTGCTTAGCGCGCGTGTGTGCTGACTGGCGTCGGGGCCCAAGGAAAGCAGCAATGGCGTCCCCACTGTCGACCCTTCCCGCTCCCCCTTCCGATGGCAGGCCGGGCTTTTGCACAGCCTTGGTCGCCGCCCAGCCAACCACGTCGCGCACATCTCACAGGCACCCTGAAAACGCCTTGACGAACCACATGGCCACCGTTTGAATCAGCCTTGCCTGAGCTCCATGATTCTAATATCATCAGGCCGGCTGCCTCTTCTAAAGGTCCCCCCTTCCCATTTTCGGAACCAGATCCACCCGATCGGGTTCTGGACGCTTGGGCCCCCCCTCTAAGCAAGCCGGTGGCATGGTTATGGGATGGGGCCGTGGTTTGGGTTCGTTTCCTCACTCTCGGGAACAGTCGTGTGTGAGTGTCTCGGGAAGCAAGCGCGGGTGCGACCTCATGACAGGCCCATGCATCATCCATGTCCCTTGTCTCACAGGGACGTTGCTTTGCGGTCCAGGTTATTTGTGTGACCCAGAGCCGCGCCAGATTTGCGCCCGCCCAATGAGAGCCGGCATGCAGCCTCGACGTCGAGAATAGCACACGCAGCCAAGGCCGCCCAAAGGCTGTACACTGCACACAAACGTGCCTTTACCCCCCCTTCGCGACAGTTGCGGCTCTAACTGGGATAAACTGGGCCTCGGCACTTTTGCTCTTGTCGCATTAGAACATTGTCTCGCATTGCATAGACTTTTTTACGCTGCGACGTCAGGACGTGCAGACAAAGGGTAACCACCAACGCGAGCCCCCCCTGGCACTTATGACATCGATGCTCAGTCATCTTCAACCGGAAGAGTCACTTCCCGTGGTGAGCCCGCTGACATTGGCTCACCAGCGTGCGAGATTCACCGTGCGATGCCTGAAAAAACAGAAAGAAAGAAAAAAGATATTCGCAAGGCTTGCGTCGAGTCATAGCGATCGGCAATAGCTGAGACAATGACATTTCTTTGCCACGAAGTGGATAATCGAGATCGGCGCAGCCATGCCCATGAGGCTCACACGTTGCACTGGTCGTATCCTGGGCCCATGTGGGCCCACGCACATCCCCCAGCACTTGCATCGACCTCAAATATGTCACATTCACAGGGCTCAGACGGCGCCGACTTGCACATCATGCTACCAGCAACAGACCGACTAAACAGCGTGCCGGCTCATCGTGTCAATTCTTCGTCATTGTTACATGCACATCTGACGTTGCTACCGTTCTGAATAATTAACATTGACATGGTTCACAGCTCATCCTTGGCAGGAACATCATCCTCAACATCTGCAGGGGCGTCATTCTCACTCTTGACAGGAACCTCATTCTCATCCTTGGCAGGAACCTCCTCGCTAGGGGCCGCTTCCTCCTCGGCGGAAGCTTCTTCCTTGACGGAAACCTCCTCCTGAGCGGTGACCTCCTCGACAGGAACCTCGTCTTTGGTAGGGACCTCGTTCTTGACAGGGACCTCGTCCTTGACAGGGACCTCATCTTTGACGGGGACCTCATCCTTGACGGGGACCACGGCGCTTGGCTCATCCATGGCCATGAGCTTGACGACCAAGCTCGTCCAGCCAGTAAAATGCTGAGTACGCTGTCCGGCACCCGTGTCGGGGTTGTACTGCTCCCACGCGAAGCCGGTCTCCTCCCAACTTTTGTAGATAGTGTCCACAAGGTTTCGGCGCAAGCGGATGAACAAATCACGAGCCTTGGCCTTGTACGGACCATCCTGAGTAGCCGTGTTCTAAATTCAGGGGTTAGCTATATCAGACCGTCAGTTAGGGGGTGGCTCGAGTCCAAAACTTACTCGGAGTTGAGACACGATGAGGTAGTTGATGGGCATCCACACGGGGCCGCGCCAGTAGTTCTCACCGGTGCCGTAAAACTCGTCTTCCTTGCTCAAACTGCGGATGCCGTGGGGGCTGAAGAGCTTCTCCTCATCGCCAATGAGGTCGAGAATCTTGTCTAGCTTGGGATCGTCGGGCTTCATCAGACCAACGAAGAAGGGAGCCAGGGAGATGTATCCCTTGTGGCACACAAGCGTATGCTCCTCGTACTCGTCAATGGTCGCGTCACAGTAGCACTGGTGCTCATCGGACCAGTGAAGATCATTGAGGTTGTGCTCAATGGCGTTGAGGACCTTTTCGTAGTCTGACACGTCCTCCTCGATGCCTAGGGCGTCCGCAATGTTGAGAAGCGACTTTGCCATGAGTCCTACCCACGACATGAGATCGACGTGCAACTCGGCAGGGTGTGGGGGCTGTGGTCGAGGATAGTCATCGAGACCGCTGGTCAGGATGTGCGTCTCCGTTCGGCCTCTCCATCGGTACGCCTCCTTGCTCGAGTAGGCGTCACGGTCGTAAGACTTGATATCGCCACGCTGAGTCTTGCGGAACCAGTCATACTGTCTCTGAAGAAGGGGGTAGATCTTGCGCAGCCAGGCCTCGCCGAGCTCAATGTTGTCAATGTGGGCAGACTGAAGGGGGTTTCCAGCCGACAACTTCTCCTTGCCGGCAGCCTTGGAACCATTGGCGGCGCGCAGGCGCTCCATGAATCCCTCAATGACTAGGAATAGGGTCGGGGGGTTGGCGTAGTGGGGATACTGGACCTGGAACTCCTCGGGCACCTTGCTTCGGGCTTCAGCGCCTAGAATCTGCTCTCGGGGAATCCAGCCATCCTCGTCCATAGTCTTGAACCAGCTGGTGACGATGTCGAGGGTCAGATCGACATCCCAATCAGAAATTTGAAGAAGATGGAATCCTTCATCCCACAAGAAGCCTCGAGGGAAGAAGGGTCGCGAAGGGACACTGGTGTACAACTCATAGGGGCCTTCAGGCTTCTGCTGGTTTCGGCCTCTTGCTTCGGCAGCTTCCTCCCAGAACCCTTCATTCTCCTCATCATACTCGGACGCATACGATCGATCAATAACCTGGTGGCCATTGAAGTATCCAACACCACCAAGGAGGTTGGAGAACATACTCTTTCCGAGCTTCTTGTACTTGCTGGCGGTGTAGGGCTCCTTGAGCTCAAACACTTCGGAGAAGCGCTGGGTGAAGAACTCAGAGGCGTGCTCGAGTTCTTCGGTCACATCCTCGGAGCTGAGGTCCTTGCCAATAGAGGCAGACGAGAAGATGACGTCGAACTCGAATGAGCCCTGGAATGTCTTCTGGACAATTTGCACGTTGCCCTCGCCAGGCTGGTGAGGGACGCGATAGACCTGCCATGCGGGTGGCGGGTTGCCCTGCTCGGCGTTTTCCTGGATATACTTAACAGAGTCCTGGAGGTGCTTGAAGACGATATTCTTGCCCTGCCACAAAATATTGGCTGGGACATCAGCGCTGACAACAGAGGTCTTGTCGGCTTGGCGCTCGGGAACAAGTGGGTGATCAGAGGTTGGGTGTTCTCCGGTTCCCTTGGTAATGACGAGCTTGTAGTCGCCGAGGGCCTTGGAGCTTCCCTTGATGGTCACATCACCCTCAAAACCGTTATCGGGACCCTCTCCCTGGGCCTCGAGGGAGCCGTCGCCCTCTTGAGCAATGTAGTAAACAAGCATCGTCTTGGTGTCCTCGGCGGCGTCATTTCGCAGCTCGCCTTTGATTCGGGCAGCCCAGCTACCGCCATGCTTGCCGCCAGGAACCTTAACAAACGACGTGGTAAGGTCAATCTTGTTCCCTTTATCGTGAATGGTCTGGATACCACCAACACGGGCATCGTACTCGTCCCAGCCGTAGCCGTGGATATCCTCACCCTGCTCGCAAGTATATCTAAAGCCTAACAGGAGGAGCAAAGTTAGCATGCACACACACCTGCGGACCGATGCACCCCGCACATACCCGTCTGAATGTCGTTATAGGTGTCGACCTTTGACCACATCAAGGCCGACCACAGCGACTCAGGTGTCCGCGGCCGCACGCCAAAGTACAGGTTTGGCTTGTAAGGGCCCCAGAAGAGGCTCTCGTTGTTCTGGCGGCCAATTTCTGACGTGAGGACGGAGGTTGCATCGGCGCTGTGGGTGGCCGAAACGCCCAGCGCGAGGGCCGCCGTGACGAGCCATTGCGCCAGCTTGGCCATGCTGGCGAGGTAGATTTTGAGTCCTCGAAGGGTTTAGGAGCTTGTAGAATGCAGATATGGGCAAAATGGCCGCTGGAGAAAATGTTGCAACATCCGTGGACGGCTGCGCAACCGACTGATTGTGAACACGTTTTGCCCACAGAGGGATGACGATTCCCCCAGATGCAAGGCTGAAGCTCCTGGGCTTTGGAGCTCTTGGCAGGTACAAGCTTTGACCAATCATGTCTTGTTTTAGCGCACTAGCCACCGCCGCCTCCACCCGTCGACCCACCCGGGGCGCCACACCTTGCCCGCCGTTTCGCCAGCCTCCCCCGAGTTTGATGCCTATCGAATCCCGACCTCATCCCCCCAAAAAAAACAAAGCCTTTGACAAAGCCCACCCACAACCCGCCCTCCACAGCATCGCAGCCATGGGCGACTCCCGCCGCCGACACCGGCCTGACAGCCGCCAGATGTGGGACGACTCAGACAACCGCCGGGACCGACGTGACCACAACCGAGACCGAGACCGCAATCGGGATCGGGATCATGATCGTCGAGGCTATCGCTCCCGCTCACGCGAACGTCGCAACAACGGCGGTCCTCGAGATCGCTCGCGCTCGCCCGACAGGAGGCACAGGGACCGCGACAACGACAGGAACCGACCTCGCGACCGTAGGGATGGGCCGCGCCACCATGACAATCGAGATCGCCGGGACAGACGCCATGATGACGAGAACAAAACCGATGAGCCGCCGCGATACCGTCGTGATGATGACAGAGACAGAAAAGGTTCGGACCCCTCTCACCCCGGGCCCTGCCCATTTCGATTGACGCGGAGCACTTGCTGACACACTGAACAGGAAAGCACCGCCGCTCTGCGTCGCCAAACAGCCGCTCCCGCAGCCCCTCACACTCGGCGCTGCCCACGCGCTCCAAGCCAGATGCCAAAAAGCCGGCCCCGCACATGTCCTTCAACGTAAACTCCAACTCGCGCGGGAGCCAGTCTCCTCCGCCAGCGGCCGAGCGCTCCCGCCGCAGCGACGAGGACGAGCCGATGGGCACGGCGGCGGGCGAGCCGTCCGACGACGAGGAGCCCGTGGTGGACGACGACATGGCCGCCATGCAGGCCATGATGGGATTCGGCGGCTTCGGCACCACAAAGGGCAAGAAGGTTGCGGGAAACAACACGGGAGCCGTTAGGAAGGAGAAGAAGACCGAGTACCGACAGTACATGAACCGGCAGGGCGGATTCAACAGGCCTCTGAGCCCGTCTCGATGATGATGACGGGATCTGGGTCAACAGCAATGATTTAATGATAGATATCTACAAGGATGGGAAGAGAGAAGAATTCAGAGTCTAGAGTCTAGACGGGTGGAATTCAGAAGACAGACAGACAGACAGGCAGGTTTTACTTGGCGTTTTACGGCGGGAGACAATGGGGAAAAAATAATATATACACCTATTCCATGTCAAGCAAGAATCACTAAGAAGAAGAAGAAGAGCAAGAAGTAGAAAAAAGACCAGTACCATTCCATTAATAACTAAAATTGGTATCAAAATCCATATTCCATTCAGGTAAAATATAACTTCCAGGTATAATGAATTGTCTCCTCCCGTCCCTAAGCATAGCGTGGTTCCAAAATGAAAAACACCGTCCAGGACTTCCAATCCCGCCCGCAGCCAATTCTAGTTCTCAAGGAGATTCCCCAACCGTTGCAAAAACGCTCGCCTCTTTATGCCCTCCCGCTTTATGTGCTGCTGATGTAGACATTACGTACGGTACGTGCGGTTATGTACGGACGATGTGCCCGCTCCCGCGGTGCCTGAAACCTTTGCTATGCATTTTCCCAACCGATACCGCCAATCCTGCTCGTTCCTATGCCTCCTGTTCGGCCGCCGCGCCGTTTGTTGACGCCGCTGTTGGTGATGTGACCTCATCCCCCACCGAGGCCGTGTCTGCTGTTTTTCCATCCTCGTCCTTGGTCTCGTCCTTGGCTTCATCCGTGTGGCTGGTCGCCTTTTCTCTCCTCCTCCTGCGCAATCTCCTCTCCTCCTCTGCTGTCTGTCTTCTCGCCTTTCGTAGGCTCTCCCTCTTTTCGGGATCGTTCTCGTCGGCGCCGTCACCTCCACGCATGCCTTGCAGCAGCGCTGCCGCGCGGTCCGCAACGTCGTCTCCGCCCTCCTTGGGCGACGTGACGCCGGGGCTGAGAGGTGTTCCATCCTCGTCGATGGCAGGCTCCTGTTGCAGTGTCACCTCCATTTCCGGAATCTCCGGGGGCTCGTCGATCTTCTGGCCCGATGCAACGCGGACCTGGTGTCGATCCTTGAGGCGCGCACGCCGGCGGCGGTCTCTCTGGTCCCGAGCCTGCGGCGCTGCCGCGCGCAGCTTCTCCAGGAGCGAATCCATGGCGCCCGTGTTGGAAGGAGATGTTGGGCCAGCATCCGCCATTGCGTTGTTGATCTTCATCTGCTGGTGCTTGCGCTTCATCGAGGCCTCGTTGCGCCTCTTCGTCTCTTCCAGCTGCACGTTCTTCTCTCGCGACTTCTTCCACTCGCCCACAAACAGGGCCAGCTTGGCGAAGAAGTCCCTTCGGGCATTCTCATCACCAGCATCTTCGCCGTAGAAGACCATGATATCCTTGTATGTCTTCATCATTTCGTCCAAGTAGAGCTCCATCTGCTCAGCCTTCCTTCTCGACTCCTTCATGCACCGCTGCACAATTTGGCTGACGCGATCCTGAGGGTGGAACTTCTTGGTATCGCTCAGGTTACCAGAGTCGAGCGACATCTGAACATTCTTGATGTTGTCAATGTACCTCTTCGCATCTGCCTGGAGCTGCTCGATGTTGATCTTTTGCACCGTCATAACGCCAGAAATGTCATCCGCAAAGTTCTCCCACTCGGGGTACTGGTTTCGTACAATCCTCTCCACGAGATCGGCCAACGTCGATTGATTTTTGTCATCCTTGACCATTCCCAGTCTAGCCAGAGAGCTGAGCTTAAAGCCACGCGCCTGCTTGTTGGCGTCGTTCATGTAGTTACCGATATCCAAAATTAGACCGAGGACGTTCATCAGAGACACAGAATCACGAAGGGACTCGGACACAGCGACAACTTGGCGCATCTTGTCGGCAATCTCGTCATAATCAGACTCGTACGTCCTGGTCAGAGACAAAGCTCGCATACGGCTCTTCCAGTAGTGGTGCAATTCAAATGCCGTGAAAAGATAAATTTGATCCTGGCGGGTGAGTTCGTTAGGATCTTGCTCTCGGTCCTGCTTTTCAGCTGCAGGACCAGTCCAGTCCTTGCTGTAGGGAGCCATCTGCTTGGCCGTGTTGTCGGGAATGTTGCACATGTCATCCTTTTGTAAGAACTCCATTACTACAGGGTTATCGAGAACGTCTGTGTCACAGTGGATGATCATCTGCACAATCTTCTCAACAGAGTGCTGAGAGAACTTGGCAAAAGCAATTTCTGTTGATCGTCAGCAACCTCCGCCTAACTATCCCAATCATGTACTCACCATAAGCCTTCCGCAAGTCGGAAGAAATGATCTGCTTCTTGTCGTCCTTCTTGGAGCCACTTCCAACACCAAGTTTCTTGATCTCCTTGGCCATAAACAGCTTCTCAACTTCATCCAAGATACCCTTGCGGCTGAGCTCTTGGTACTTTTCTTCACGTTCCTCGGCAGAAGGGGTGTGAGCCGCCCAGTGACTTGTCTCGGGGCTGTCGACCTTGTCCCAGTGCAGAGCCTTGAGCTTCCTCTTGGGTCGCACCACAGGCAGGCCGATTCCAGGAGTGCCGGCAAAGGCGGGCTGCTGAGGCAAGTAGCCGCCAGACTTTGCACCGGGCAGAGGCGGAGGCGGAGGAGGTGCCATACCCTTGGCACCAGGCAAGGGAGGTGGAGGAGGTGGTGGTGGTGGTGGAGGAGCCCCTGGCAATCCTCCCGGGGGCGGAGGAGGGGGAGGGGGAGGGGGAGGTGCTCCGGGTAGTTGTCCAGGCATAGGCGGTGGCGGAGGAGGAGGTGGTGGTGGTGGTGCTCCAGGTAATGACCCAGGCATGGGAGGCGGAGGAGGGGGTGGTGGTGGCGGCGGTCCAGATGCTGCACCGGCCTCCGCATCCGTAACCTCGATCTTGGGGGCTTCTCCATCCGCAGGAGGTGTGATGGGCGACTCGATGCTCGGGTGCGAGGGACCGGTCGTGGTCTCGCCGTCCTCTGAATCGCTGCCATCGTACTTCTTGACCTTTGAACCAATCTCACCCAGTAAGCCTGCCTGCTGCTTGGGGTCTATCATCGGCCGCTTCATCTCGACGATTCTAGGCTTTTCGTACACAACGCCATCCTCGCCTTCCGTTTCCTCGCCGTCGCCCTCGTCAATAATCTCGCCATCATCTCCGCGGCGCCTGATAGGCTTGCGAGGAATCTTGGTGGATCGGTGAATGCTGCCCAAAACACTGTTGGTGAAGTCTCTGGGCGGTGTTCCACCACCAGGGGGCGTGCCCGGGATGTCTCCCTCCATCTCTTCTCGAAGAGCCCTGAGACGATCTGATGGGCCCACGGTGTCGCCCCATACACGGCCCTCCAGTTTATACTGCGTCTTTTGTCGCTCAATCTGCATTTGCAGGCGCTCCATGAGGCGTTCACGATCCAGGATGCCTTGCATTTGAGTAGGATCTGGGCTCGATCCAGGTTTACTGCTGCTCTTGACAGCCTTGGAAGCCGCCACATCTTGAGCATCACGAAGCATCAGGTAAAGCTCTCGAGTCTCCAGCTCGTTGCGCTGGGCCTCCTTTGCGCGAAGAGTCTGGACACTCTCCACTTCCGCCTTCAACCCATCTGCTTGTCGTTTCTGAGCCTCGATAAATCGAGCCTGCTCGTCGAGCTGCCTTTGAAGCTTGGCAACCAACCCGTCTGCGCCCAGCTCTAACCTGGCCCTCATCTCATCACGCTCAGCCATCGCGGCTTCAGCTATCTGCCGTGATTCTAGCGATTCATCCTGGGCCTGGCGGGCCTCCGAGTCCGTATGCAGCTTGTCGAGCAGACTCTGGACCGTGAAGTTGAGACTCTGCTTGAGGTCCATATTGGGTAGCCGGCGATCCATCGCAACATAGCTGAGCATGGAATCAACCAGCTGGAACAAACGCAGCCGCTCCTCCCCGTCACTAGCGCGGATGAGCATGAGATGCTGCAGCGCAGAAACGAAGTAGTCTTGCGTCTTCGTTCCCAGCAGTCTTTGCTGAATGGCATCGGCGATTTGTACGGGATCTGTCAGATCCTTCACCTCTCCTTCTACATTATCTTTTATGCTGCTGTTTTCTCTCTCGAGCATGTCTTCATAGTCGATGGCCTCGTTGGTGCGGAAGCGCTCTATTTGCTTGTCGAGGAGCTCATATTGAAACCCCTCCATCTTGTGGAGGACGCGCTTGATGCCGCATGCTGTAAACTGTGCCCTGATGTGGATTCGCAACGGCAAGTCCTTCTCGGGCTGGTCAACAATCATGTTGATGAGGAAGAGAGTCGCAACGGCATATTCCATGAGCAGGTTCTCCATTCCGATACCACCTGTGCGAACTTCTTCGCTCGCGCCGACAAGACTCCCCATCTTTCCACGGCCATCCACCGTGACTTCCACCAGGCGCATCCAAGCATCGAATCGGCCATTTTCTCCACTCGCAGTCTTGACCTCGTCCAAAGCTTGGATAACCTTGAGGTGACCCTCGCCGTTTTCACCCCACGTGCACAGGAAAGTGAGAATTTCGCTGACGAGCTTCCTGGTCGTGAGACGGGGAGAAACGAGGGATGTGGCCAGGGCGACCATGACCTTTTGGTGAACGAGGGCATCGTCGGCACCAAACTTGTTGTTCATAAGAGCCTTGACACACTTAATGATATCGTACTCGCGATCGAGATTCTTGTCGCCTTGGGTGTTGTTGGTCGGTGCGGCAGGGCCCTGAGCTATCTTGCGGTTGATCTTAAGCAGCAAGGTCATCAGGGCGACCTGGCCCTGGCACTCGACGAATCTCTTGACCCAACCTATCTGCTGAGTTCTCAAGTTGACTTCCAGGCTCCCCATGCCCTTCACGTCGAGCCTGTCCTCCATAATTCGTCGCACGTACCATTCGGGGGTTCCTTCCTCGTCCGAGTAGGTCATGATATCGGGGGCCGCATATTGGTTCGGACGGACACTCTGCCTGCGCTTCTGTTCGCCCTGCCATTCGGTGAGTCGGTCCTGGTACAAGAGGGTCCATTTCTTCTGCGAGGGGTAAGCCATCATCTGTCGCCGAGCTTGCTCGGGCAGGTTGTGCCACCCTCGCTTCTGCATGAGCTGGAGGAACATTTGCTCAACCACATTGTCGTCGTCCGGTTTGGGAAAGTAGAAGCCGTCGTGGCCGTTGGCGCCAGGTCCTGGTCCTGTTTGCTTGGTCAAGCGGTGACCTTGCTGGGAGTTTCCGTAGGGGCTCTGTCCGGAAGGAGCTGCTTGGGTTGAAAATGATGAGCGAGACGACCTATCACCAGCGTGCCCTTGGTTACCTGTATAAATGCTGAGGTTGTCGGCAGAGCCTCGTCCGTTGGGGGTCGTATAGGGATCGTATCGGGGGCCGTTTCCTGATCCAGAGGTTCGGGGCGGCGGGCCCCATTGCTGGTACTGGGCCTGGCGGCCTGTGGAAGCCATGGTGACGTTGCTGGAAGCAGTCGATCGGCCGGGGGAGAGGGAGCCGCCAGTTTGAGCGGGCATGTCGAAGTTGGGGTACTGGTGGAAATCCATGCCCTTATTAAGGTGATGCGGGAGGGGTTCGCGGCGCACTGGCACCTGCTCGCCCTTGGGGAGGTACTCGACGGGGATCGGGGATCGGGAGCCGCCAGCAACGTTGTCGTAGGGGATTGAGGTTATCACTCCGGCCATCATGTTGATGCCGCCATCAGGGGAGCCTGAGCGCTCAATCGAAACGTTGGACGACTCTCTGTGGTGGCGCGAGGAGCGGTAGCTGGAAGCATCGTCGGGAGGGTATCTGGACTCGTCGGCGTAGCGCTTGTCCTTGTGCTTGCTGCGGGAGAATATGGAGCGGCCGCCAGAGGACTGCCTCGACTTGTCGGCGGACGACATGGCAAAGGCAGCGTCGGTGCGGTGGTGGCCGCAGTAGTGGTTTTGGGTTGAATCGTATTCAAGATGGCGGCCGGGCGTGGTGTTAGGGAAAAGGAGGAGCCGCAGAGGGCGGAATGACGGCTAAGTGAAACGCGTGTGGTGAACGATTTGCTGGCCCGGGGCCGCTCGCATGATGAGAGCAGCAGGACGATAAGTCGGCCGGAACGCACAAGAAACGGACTAGAATGAGTTGGTAGGAGGGGTCCAAAACGTCGGGCGGCGCGTGGTTTAAACTTGAAACTTGGATCTGGTGTGGGTGCGTGCGATGATGGAGCGAAGTTGGTTTCGCGCAGTGTGTTGGATGTGGAAGCGGAAGTGGATGCGGATCAAGAAGGGGGTGGTGGTTGTCTCCCGTGTTGCGGAGAGCCACGCAAATGGATGTGAGTGAAGCAAGAGACAAAGGGTTAATGCGTCACGAATACACAGGGCGGTGACGGCAGTGATTTGCTATAACGCTATCGGAGCTCAGCAAGCACTGCGACGGCAGCAGCAGCAGCAGCAGCAGCAACAACAACACTCAAGGAGAGAAGGAGTGGAAGCGAGAGATGCCCGCCCGGGGGAAGAGTTGATGCGGTCGGGGTTCAGTCCTGGATTAGGACGGCGGTGGGTGGTGAAGGGTCGAACAAGACGGGAGCAAGGGTAAGGTAAGGCGAAACAGGGATTGGGGGTGATGGGGGGGTTGTTAATGGCGTCGTAAATTATTCAGGCAGGTAACGACCAACTGGCGAGTGCTGCGCGGGAGACCTCCCACTAATCTGCACAGCAGCCAGCTAAGCTGTTAGCCGCCGAGAGGCATGGCCACTGCAGACGGAGGCGCTGAGCGCGCCGAAGACGCTGTGGGCACTAGAGGAGCCGTACAGTACCATTCTGTCATTGAAGGGTGGGGTTCTCCCTGGTGTCCGGACGTCCTAGGGGAGGTGGCACAGTGGCACAGTGGGACACCTCACCTCACAGATCAGAGGCTCTAATCAATTACCCCCTTATCCCACCTCGACCGGATAACCATGTATCCTATTTTATCTTAACCTGGTTTTTTTTTTTGGGTTTTTTTTTTTTTTGCAGCGGATGCCAGCCATGGGCTTCTTTCTCAATCTGCTTGCTAAATTGAAATACACATTCGGCCGAGACGATCAACAGCTCCGGCTTGTCATCAATTTCATGCCGCTCCAATGATCATCCTCCAGCACTAAATAAGCTGCTAGCTGGCCTCCCACCCCCTCTTCCTTGTGAATCAACTTTCGGGGGCGAAACATGCGGTTTGGCATGAAATAGTATTGATGGGATACAAGAAGGGAAAGAAAAAAAAAGGGCGAAAAGCCAAATAACTGTCACCCCCTGAAGAACAGCCAAAAGAGGAAATCTCACCTCACACTTCCTCGGGTTCTAAGATCCATGACAAAAGGTGTGCCGTCTATGATTTCCTTGGAACAAGGGCGCAGGCCAGCTGGTCGCCGCTGATCCCCCAAACAGCGTATGTTTTGTCCACGCTCCCTTTATCCATATCGTTAGTTTGGCTCTTGGGCTTGGATGCTTGTCCACTCGGAACAAGGAAGCTCGAAAGAGGAAGTAAGAAGGACGTCCGCTATTGCACTCAGGGCAAGACACGTTGAGATGGATCACGGGGATGAGTCGGCCTACCTGCTTAGGGGACGCCATAACGGTATTGGCTGGCTGAGGGTTGCGTGGTGGGTGGAGTTGGAGAAGGGGACCAGGGACGGCGACATTAGATTGAGCCCAATCACCACCTCGGACTTGATGGTGCAAGCGATGGCGCCCAATACCCCATTTTTGACCCAGTCGACGCCTATCCCCAAAGTGTCGACAGCCTACTGTGAAGATACTATTCGGCGCGAATGATGGTTTCGATTGATGGGCCAGCTTGGCAAACCTACAGTGCCCAGACAGTGAGCTCTTGATTCCAAAACAAGCTTCAAAAGTTGCTAGTGCTGTCAAACTTCCCATATTTTTTTCGCGGCGCCAAGCTTGTTATGGCAATCCCACATTCTGGACGCTCCAGCAGTGACCCCTGATAACCCATGTTTCTTCCTGATCAAACGGCTGCAGCGCCAAAGGGGCGTGAGTAGTCAATGGAATGTTCGGGGCTTTTTGCCTCCCGAAAACCCAATCGCACAGTTTTGCTTCTCCCTGTTTCTGCTTCCCCTTTCTCGGCCCATCCCCCACCCTCCAGAGGGAAGGTTGCCGGTTTCCCTTCTCGGTCCTTTTTTTTCTCTCTCTCTTTCAGGCACCTTCTATTTCCTGTCTTCCCCAGAAATTCTAGCTACCCGCTTACACAGGTCTGGCCAAGGGGCACTCGGATTGGCGGCCTCCGTCGGAAGGAGGAGGGAAATATATACCTATGGCGCTGGCATTACCATTTAATCGCCTCCCCGAACATCCTGACAGTCTGTGTGGTTTTAGCTCGCTGAGCATGCCTTGCAGACACATGGCAAATGCAAGCCGGGATACCTCTGCTGCCGGCTCACCAGGTCTCTGCAAGCATGCGTGGGCCTAATAATAACTGGGTAGACTCGACTCCGCAATGGCCATGTGGAGTACGTCAGTGGGTGGACTGGTTGGGAGTCCCTGAAGCCTGGGCCATGTCGATAGGAAGAGGAATATACGCACGACGTGACACGAGATGCCAAGTTCTATCATGACTCCCCAACAAGGGAACCCATCATGACTAAAGTTCAAGAAACAAATGTGTCGGTGCAAGCCTGAGCGTATCTTAATAGGCCTATCCTAATAGCACTTGACTGCGCATCATGATTTGCCTTTTGTCTGGAGCTGCATCTCCTCCTGTCCGTCGCCCGCGTGCCCAGATCCGCCACGCCGTCTGTCTAGATTCCGCAATGTGGCTCGTGCAACGCCAACGCCAGCGAGACCCGCCCACGTAATCCATCCCGTCTAGCTCCGGGGTCCGACGATATCTCATCGGCGCGAAGCAATAGGCTGTCATCCACCAAAGAAACCATCCCAAGTTTCTTTGTCGCCGCGCATAGGGGGGAGGGCCGCCGGCTAAGACTGCAGACGACCAAACACTAGCACAGCGCTGTCGCTTGCGTGCCGCTCATCCATTGCCTCCATCTCGCCCAGCCTTTGCCCAGCGCGCTCGGTTGGCCCGGACCGTGCAATCCGCCATCATGGGTGCCACCGTCTCCGTCATCAAGGTCAGACCAAACCTCCCAGACTCGGGTGCGGCGCCGCAGCCAGCTAACACTCGCGTCGCAGACCCTAATCGTCCCCGCCGTCATCTCCCTGATCCTCTTCGTCCTCCTCACCTACGTCATCGTACCCGGCTGGCGACGCTATCGCAACCGCTACAGCCAATATCTGCCCCTCGATACCCTCTCCTCAGGGACCTCGACTTTGCGCCAGCGCATCATCTCGGGTCTGGCTTCTATGCAGCTTCCTGTCAGATGGAGGCCAGGAGAGCCCATTGTCTTTTCCAGCAGAGCCAGTTCCGACGCTGGCCTTGACGAGGAGGAGGGGGAGGAACTCAGTGACGTTGACGAGGAAACCTGGCGCGCAATGGAAAGAGACACACAGACAACCCGACTAGACAATACCAGACGTCTAAGTAGAGAGTAAGTGATCAGTGTATGCACCCGCCAGATGTTGATGCTAACCAGTCTCCAGTCTCGAGGAGGGGTTTAGGGATGACAGTGATGACGAGACAAATCGCATTGTACAAAGCGCCAATTTTAGAAGATAGGGCTGAAACCGGCGATACAAAGCGTCTATGGCAGTAATGACGAATATCAATACTTTTTTCTTTTACCTCGGTCCAATCTTTCTATGATTTTGAAAGCCCACGAGACTCACCAAAATCCCGGGCAAAAGAAAAGATTTGGTGCTCTTCTGAAGGATTTTCAAGGAAAGCGTAACCAACGACCAAATTAAAGGCCACATTTTTCCTGGCCGCACATGCTTGAAATGTTAATTTTGCGAAATGTATCTTGCCGATACCTGGGCATCTAAAACTTGAACTCATGGAATCATGGCCTGGCGACTTCCGTCATTAGCAAGCAGACACCTTTGAAGCTACACTTTGATGAGATACAGGTTTCACAGTATATCTTTGAGCCCATGGAACAATATCAATATGACTTCCCGAAATTCACCTTCAATTTCGGATCAGCCCAGCCCGGCAGTAAGTCAACAACGGATGCAATCATCGACCCGAAGCTCTCTCGTGGTTTCGAATGAGCCCAGCTCACCAAGCACCCGACCCCAAGTTCAAGTAGCTATCAAAAGTAGCACTCCCGTTCCATGCGGCTCTATGCTAGAAGAAACACAAGGAAAAACTATATTTCCCTTCACCACCAAGCGCACCATGCGCACCAAGCACATCCTTCCAATACTAGAAACGCCTGATACCGAAGAGCTGTTGATGGAAGTGGAACCAACTTCCAGTATTAATGCTCAGGTACGTGATGAACTTTACCTTCTTTTCCTTTTTAACGTCATCTCTTGAAAATGAAGCTGACATGGAAGAGCAGTTCGACGAGAATGAAAAGTGCTATCTCTGTGGTCGGGATTTTAGGCTTACAGACGAGATTGAAGCATACTTGCCCTGTGGGCACGCTTTCGGTCATGTGTGCATATTTCTCATGGCTAGGTCAAAAGAGCAAAAGCAGGCGGAACAATGCCCTCGACACAACTGCATTTCTCTAATCCATGAATGCGGGCACATGGCCGTGCCCATGCCGATCCCTCCAAAGGACGAGAAATGTTTCACAGATACGTCTAAGCGGAGGATTCCAATGCCGTACGAGGGCTGTGAATCACTTCGCGTTCGTAAAGGCAGTATAATTGAGACAGTCCAGCGCCGAGAGCGACGGCTGGAACGAGTGAAGAAAAGTGGCCCGCAGGCGAAGGAGTCGTTCTGGGGGGGGAAACTGCATCGGGAGCATGTCAAAGTCCACGAAATGTACCTGAGCTGGACTAGAAAGAGACATCTCTGCAAGATTATGGAATTCCGCAAGTGCACACTGGCCAGGTTCATGGACACAATGCCCCCAGAATCGAGGACCCATAGGTGGGTGCAGATGGGTTTTAGGAAAAAGACTGACAAGCTCTACACTTTGTTTGGGCTGACCAAAAGTGTGTAAAAAGTTGCGTTCTCATCATGGAAAGCGACAGTGTCATAGGAATATTTGTAGCTGTTCAATGAAAAGAAAAGCGATAATAAATATTTTCTGAAAATGCCAAGGACATTTCAACTTTCAACGCGTCTTAGGTGCCAACATGATAGCCACGTCCAGATAATATCGATGCACCATCTATTATATTGCATCTCATCAATAAAGCTATATCAGGTATAGTTGATGCAAGGAGAGCAACAGAATGCACAACACAAGTTCGGAGTACGACCAAACAGATTAAAAAGGCCAAGACAAATTAAGTTGTACATAATATAGATATTTACGCGTTTCTTCCCTATGCCGCTTCAGCATCTTTCTGGCTTTGAGGCTTTCTATGGCCTCTGAATACCGTGGTCATACCTGTTTAGTACACCCCAATTGAATAATTGGGCAGGTATAGCAAATAGGTATACTTCCCCTCCATGACAATCATACAAAATACACCCGAGCAAAAGAACCAAGAGTTGTTTTCAAAAGGGTGTATTTAAATAGATTTATATTATTTAGGAATTGTCTCTTTACTTTGTGCATAAATGCTAAAAACTGATGGTATTTTTGCAAGTGTCTACATGGCAATCATTCAAGGGTTCTAATGTAGTTTTGGGGGACAGTGCCTACCTGCCACACCGAGAACGTACCCCACCAAAGCTTCTCCAACACCATCACACTGCCGCTCATTATTCTTCACTTTACGCGTTTCACCTCGACGCGACGCCTCCAAAATGCGATTCCGTACCGAATTAAAGAATATCCGTACTTTTTCCAGTAAGCCGTCCTACTCAAGGACCACAATAGGCGGCGGCCGGACTGACCAAACCTCTCCCAGAGCTTACTGCAGCCCTCTCCTCGCTTGAGAAGATTGCCTGGTTGCGTCTCAGCGATGACACAGCTCGCTTCACCGTCATCCCAGACATTGGCTCCCAGGTCTGGGCGTACGTACATGTCTCTACGAGCCCGTGGCAGCAATTGCTTGGCCTGGGCGAACCTATCGGCCGACCAAAAGCCTAGCTAACCCAATTGAACAGCTCGCTATCCATGGACTTCATCTTCGACAACTATCACATCCAGTCCGCAGAGGCTTCCAACACAATCAACCTTGAACTGCCCCTCCAGCCTCTCCAGCGCGCCCTCAAATCCGCCCTGAACAGCATTTCCGCCTCTCTCCGTCTCACCAAGAAGGATGGGCTGCCCGTGCTTTCCATGACCATCACCACCAACACCACGCCAAACCCCACCAACGGCCCTGGTCCAGCAAAGCCGTCCACGGCCACCGGCGACGACCCCTTTGATGATGACGAAATGTTCCAGCCTGAGCATCTCGAGACTACTCTTCGTCGTGAGCACGAAAAAATCATTACCCAGGATATTCCTGTTCGCGTCCTCCACCCAGAGACGGTCGAGACCATCATGCAGCCAAAGGTTCGCGAGCCAGATGTCCACATCCAGCTGCCACCGCTGCTCCAGCTCAAGGCCATTTCGGACCGCTTCACCAAACTTGCGCTTGCGTCCAATTCTGCAGCCGGCACTGCCGCCACCAAATCTCCCAAGCTCGAGCTGAGCGCCAACATGCACGGCGGCCTGCGTCTGCGCATGGCCACCGAGACAACTGACATATCCAGCGTCTGGTCCAACCTTGAAAACCCAGAGCTGGATCCCGCCCAGCTCGACTGCCCCGTAGAGGAGCACCCGAGTACCAAGTTTCGCGAGGACGGCCCTGACAGGTGGGCAACTGTACGGGTCGATGGTAAGGATTGGAGCAGGGTCTTGAGCGTCGGCCGACTTGAGGGCAGAGTCATTGCATGTTTTGCCGATGACCACGCCTTAATTCTCTACGTATATGTGCCACAGCATGATGATGCTTCTGCCGAAGACTCCGTCGTCACGGTACAATTTTCCTACCCTCACGACCAATATTCAGCTAACACGGAACAGTACTATGTTCAATCGTACAGTTCATAAACATTAATGTCGATCAATGAGTCGCTCAAAACGGCGTTCAGGTATTAAAGAAAATAGAAGGAACCGTGTTGGGATTTGGGTGTTCGCAGGATAGGTGTTCTTGAATTCAATGAGTAGACGAATCGATACTCAGGCCAGTACATTATCAGTATCATTTGTGATAGGTTTAGCTCTCAAAGTCAAGCAGAATTTCGCGAATGATAAATAATGTCTAATTCTTGGGTTGGTCCAACTAGCAATTAAAATCAAGTATCCTCCCGGCCAATGCAAAAGAGTTGGCGAATTACTGCCGTCGCGGTCGGCGTATTACTTCAGCGCGACGTGACGCAAAATTACAGGTAAAGTCAATAGTCTATTATACAGAAAAGTTGGTCCCAGACACAATGCCCGCTCAATGAAACGCCAGACCAAAGGATTCATGCCGAGTTCGTACAAACACACCACACGCTCTCATATGAGGCGAGTGTTCTACTTGGCCATCACGTCGACATAGCGGCCACTCTTTCGGGGCTTCTTCTTGTCGCCCGGCTTGCGGGGTGCAGCAGCACCCAGGAGATCGTCAATACTGCTGGCGTTGCTCATGCTCGTTGTGGGCCTGCTGGAAGGAGCACTGGGGGGGGAAGGTCCCAAGCTGCCACTGGACACAGAACGGATCATGGGCGGGGGGGCAGTCAAGCCAATGTTGCCCATGGAGGCAGTTTTCTTCAGCTCTGGGATCCCAGGGCGTTTGAGGGGAGGTAGAGCTGAAGGCGGTGGCACGCTGCTGCTCATAGGAGGAGGGGGGGTGCCAGATGGGGGTGGCGGCGTGCCAGAGACGGATCGAGGCATGGCTTTGGGTGGCGGCGGCGTGGCAGCCTTTGCAGGCGTGTTCTCAGCGCCAGGCTTCTTGTTGACCCATCGCTTGAGATCAGGGTCATACACAAAGCTGCTCGCTTCTCCCAGCTTGGCTCGGATCGGCTTGCCAGGAGATGCATCGCCGCCTGTGGGTGCCATTTCAGCCTTCTTGCCGCCTCCGAACCATCCTCCGAATCCCCATCCCTTCTTGGCAGGCTGGGCAGCTGCACGTTTGGCTATATCCAGATTAGTTGAGTTATTCCTCATCACCCTAGGTGTGCACATACCATCTTCCTCAGCTGCTTTGCGGAACATTTCGTCATTCTCGCGATCCTTCTCGGCTTTTGACTTCCCTTTCAAAGCAGAAACGTCATCATCATCATCATCCATAAAACTCTTCTTCCTGGGCTTAGGTGCATCATCACCATCATCAGCCGTTGTGTCCAAGTCAGGCTCATACGATGGGGGTTCGTAGCCGTATGACTGGAAGGAGGGGGGCTGGTATCCACCACCGCTTGAACCCTCAGCACTGTCTTTGTTCTCAGCCTCGGGCTCGGGGGCAGCAAACGTCATGGAAGGCGGCTCGTATCCATAGCTTGGAGGTTGGTAGCCTTGCTGCAACGAATCGTTGCTGTTGTCTTGGGTGGGTGCTGCTGACGCGCTTGCAGATTCTTGTGCGCCAAACGGCTGGTATCCCTGCGTAATCTGAGCAGCAGGGGCAAGACCCGGTGCCCTCGACATGCCATAGCTAGCCTGAGTAGCATTCACATCCAGCGCAGGAGCCACGGGAGCGTAGCTGGTGGATGGTGCCGATGTAGGGTTTGATCCAGGATAAGTAGGCTCGTAGGAGTTTCTGGTGAATTCATTCGAGCTGCGGTCCATTGAGCTTCTGGGAGCTGGGGTGTACTGCGATGCAGGTTCATAAGGATTGGATGACGCCGTGGTAGCAACTGCGCCCGGTGCATATCTGGATGCCGCACCGGACATTGGAGCGTGAACGCCTGCCATGGGATACCCAGGGGATTGTCCGCCGTATTGTTCAAAGTTGC
Organism: Calonectria crousiana; assembly: GCA_013406985.1. NCBI lineage: Eukaryota > Fungi > Ascomycota > Sordariomycetes > Hypocreales > Nectriaceae > Calonectria > Calonectria crousiana. The sequence goes on from VTGD01000007.1 coordinate 634,291, forward strand.
TAACAGAAGGTGAGCGGCTCATTGTAGGGGTGGTAATTCGGCCAAAAGGACCAGCCTCTGTCTCGCCGCTGGCCCCAGTGCCATTGGCCTCATTATCATCACCAGCCACGAACTTGTTGAATCGGTTCCACATGCTATCAGAGACCTTGTTCATGCTGGGCTTGGACATCCAAGAGTTGTTCTCTTCCTTAGGGGCTTGCTTGAGCCTGATCATGAAATCATCAACAGCGGACTCCAGCATGTAATGGTAATAAGGAGACCTCTTGGTTTGGGAAGTCATGGAGACCGCAATGGCATCGCAGTACTGCAGGGCCTTGTCTCGGAAGCCGTATTCAGCAAGAGCCATGGCATGCTGAAGCTTGTAGGCAGCAAGGTGAGGGCTTCCAGCAGCAGCATTCTGTCCGCCGGCAAGCGAGAGACCATACTCATAGACTTCGCTCAGCTGGAGAGATTCGATGTCCTTTCCAAATTGATCCGAATGCTGGCGGTGATCGGATCCAAGCAGCACGAAGTTTGCAGCAGGGTCGTCGAGGCCGCCAAAGACGGAGGCATTTCTACCAAAAATGAAGCAAATATGAGCTGCTTCAGCTCGTCCGTAACTGGACAGGAGGCTTCCCAAGGCATTCAATCCGCGAATATCATCAGCACTGCGGTTGCTAAGGACCAGGCCAAGAGTCTCGCGCCATTTGTCTAATCCATCCAAAGTATCATTGGTAGGTCCCGAGCCAGCCCCAGTCGAAAGAAGCTGGAGACCGGCTCGAGCATGAGAAGGCACAAGCTCGTCCACACATTCATCGTAGTTTCCAGACAAAATCTTGTACAGAGCAGCAATTGACTCATTTTGATGGCCAGGGTAGTTGACCTCCTTTCGGACGAACTCCTGAGCAACTTGCTTGTAGAGGTCGCCTGAAACGGTGTGGGATATCAACATTGCGTGACCCCACAGTCGTTTGTCAACCAAAGCCCACACTGCCTTCTCACGATCGCCTCTCAACAAATGATGACGAACCTGGTCCATCGTCGTGATATCGGCGCCATCGGCCTGCATGGCGGTAACCGAGGTAGCCGAAACACCCAGACCACCAACACCAGGGAAGAGTGCGTCATCATCCGCAGTAGGTGTGATAGTTCCAGGAGAGAGGATATCCCGCACAGCTTTCTCTGCGGCGGGAGTGCCCTCGAGAACACCGTCGTGCTCAATAAAAACGCGGAGAATTCGCCACAACAGCAAACGTTCGATAGCTCGCTTAGCCTCCAGAGAAAGTTGAGAGTGGAAAGAAACTTCGGGAAGGTCCTTCTCCAAAGCCTCGATACCAGCCGAGAGCCAGGCGATGGTTTCCTTCTTCTTCGACTTACCCTTCAGTGGGCCCGGGAATTTGCCCAGGCGCTCTGGGAGTGGGTCAACATCCTTAATATTTCGAACCTTGACTTCACCAGGCGTGCGAACAATGGTCGGGACACTCTGGTTCATGCCATATCGAGGGAGGCTGCTGGGAAAAGAAGTGACAATGGTGCCGCCAACACCCCAGGCAAAAACTGGGACGCCCTTCCAACGCTGGAGAGGATCATTTTCCCGTCCATCAGTAGGCGCAACCATATTCATGGTCAAGGACGCGCCTCGAGTTCGAGTGACTGGGGCATAAATGGATTGCGTTGATTTTGATTTTGTCAGGACTGGAGAAGCAGGCGAGTGGGCGGAAGAGGGACGCTTGGTCGAGTCCGACGACTTTGTGCTTTGCCTGTGGCCAAATGAGGCACTTGGCGACTGGGTCTGGGCACGTGGAGGAGGAACAAATCCAGCCTGGGCCGTTGGGGGAACATGTGGAAGATGGGGCACATAACTTGGGCCCGACTGCTTTGGTGGTGAGAGGGTCAACTGACCAGCATAGCTGGGGGGGGGTGGTGTTCGCCTAACTGCTGTTGGAGATCCCCTAGGGCTGTAGTGGGTAGGTGCGTGGGTTGCGCTGAGCGATCTGCTGTTAGGAGTAGCCACCTGCTCGTCCTCCTCGTCCACCTCACGAGTCGGGGGGAGAGAGGAAACCCGGTTCAATCGTGGCTCATACGAAGAACTCATTCTGCGCTCAGCAAGCGTCTCTCCGTTGTGATTTATCTCGAAGTGAGTCAGGGGACTCGACGTTCGAGGCTGATGAGGCAGAACCGGTGGCGGGACAGCTGCCGCAGCGACAGGTCCATAAGAGGCATGAGACTTTGCAGCCGGAGGAGCTGGCGAGTATCGACTATTAGCAGCCACAGGGGGCACTGCGTGGTTCCCTGTAGCACCAGGGCCTGGAGAATATCTGGAATAATTGGTAGAGGGCGGTGGCATGTGGTTGGCGGGAGTCGAAAGAGAAGCGTAAGGGCTGACGCGCTCAGGGGCAACGAGGCCTGCAACACCAGCTGGCTGAGTAGCCGGAGATGGTGGCGGGTGTGCCTGTGTTGGAGGAGGAGGAGGCGGCATCTGGCCCGCAGCAGAAGTCACTGGAGGGTGAACCCCGTAAGCCATAGGTGGCTGCTGTGCCGGAGACGGAGCACGAATGCTCGTTCTCGAGCTTGGGCGAGGCTTAGGTACCATGGGGAGCTCCTCAAAGAAGCTCTCCTTGTGTGGTCCACCAGGGGTCGGGGGCTTCTGTTGAGGTGGTCCCTGGTGTGTAGGTGGTCCTTGGCCATGGCTCGAGCTGGGAGGAGAAAGCGTACTTGAAGGAGGCCCCGGGGCATAATTGCTTGCGCTAGCACTCCTAGGCGGTCCAACCTGAGATGGAGGAGGGGTAGATCGTGGGAGTTGCTGCATGCTGGCTCGCTTCCGGGGTTTCACCACTGGAGTAACGAGATCCGAAGGCAGATCGTATGGCGACGAATATCCTCCCTTGGACTTATCAGCAAAGCTTTGGGTTCTTGGTACATCAGGTCTCGCAGGTGGAGGAGCTGTGCCGTATTGTGGTGCTGATCCGTATGGCGTTGTGGTAGGGGCTGGAGCATTGTATCCTCCAGTTGGAGTCGTGGGGGTATAGGAGGAAGCTCCTTGGCTGGCTGGTTTTTGAGGAGCATATGGGTTTTTAGCCGTGGTTTGGATTGGTGCTGGTGCCGCGGCAGGCTGGGGCGCTGGAGCCTCATCTTCATCCTCAAGGAAACCCTCATCATCACTACCAAAAAAGGCGGCCGGATCAACCTCTTTGTTCTCCGCTGGAGCGTCCTCGACCAGGAACTCATCCTCGTCATCATCCGCAAAGGCTGCCTCCCATTTTGAAGCCAGATCGGGAGCAGGTTTTCCCTCGCCAGCCTCCTTCTCATCTGTGCCCTCAGCCTCCTCTTCCTCGTCTGACTCTTCCACAATTGTCTCCTTCACCTTGTCCTGGCCCGAGATAGTAATGGGGTCCGCTGAATCCATAACTTGCATGGTGGATTTACGCTGAAGTGGTTGTATATGAGGCTCATCCGAGTGGGAATCCTGAATCTGTCCGAAAAAGTCATCGCCATCATCGTCACCAAATGAAGCCGCAGCGACTCCTTGGGGCTCGGCAGTTTCCTCAGCCTCACTTTGAGAAATCAAAGGGATGCCTTCTTCATAGCGCTCCTCCGAAGCTTGAGCGTCTGTTCCCGGCAAATCACCACCGATCGAGACAGATCGCGCATGCGATCGCTTGGGAGCACTGAGTTCTGCGGGAGATCCGGAGGTTTGTCCTCGCTGGTACTCCTGCTCCTCGGCCGTCGCGTCCCTCTCATCCTCCTCCATAACGTCAAAAGCCTGGTTAGAAGGGAGCGTATGGTGCGAGTCGGAGCCTTGAGCCATGGGGGGGACGACTGGGAAAGAATTTGTTCGATCTGATGGAGACATAAATTTGAACGGATCGATGTCTGTGCGGGGGAGGTTCCAGTCGCCATCCTCGTCGTCGCCGAAACTGACGTCGTGAGACACTGTCCTGGCGAATGACATGCTTTTGGAGTGCTGAGAGGTAGAGGCAGTTGGCTGGGACGGTCCGCCCTCATCCGCAACATCCTGTTCGGGGTTCTCTGCGGGTTGCTCGGTGGGGAGCTCCTCTGCAGGTTGTTTCTCGGAAGCTGGCTTGTCCGAACCTAGCCAGGCGTCTCCGTCATCATCGCCGTCTTGTGAAAACCAAGCATTAGCTCCCTCCTCATTTTTTGGGACCTCTGCATCTGCGTGCGACTCGATTTCCTGCGATGTGGCCTCAGTGGACTGGGTTGGTGCATCTTCGGGAGATGACGTCGATTGGCTCGCGTCGGCATGCGTGTCTGTTACGGCAGCCGCGTCGGAGGTTTGAGGCACCGCGGCCGTTTGCACTGGCTGGTTTGGCGCCTCGGCAGCCATCTCGAGGCCGTGTCGAGGGGAAAGGTGTCGTTGGTGTGAAGACAGGTCGCGTGCAAGCAGTACTACCTGGGGATGGCGTCAGTAGCTGGACGCGGGACCTAAGGGGCTGACGGGTACAAGCCGGACTCGAGGCCTCAGGGGGCGTTGAGCTCAGAGCACCCGAAAACCTTGCAGGGAAGCTGGCGTACCTATTATACGAGAAAAACGTTGGCTGCGGTATCACGAAAAGCTGCACTTCGCCATAGTCGAGTCGGGTTTCGGAAGCGATTGTAGATGGATGGAATGGGAAAGGAAATCTGGAACTTGGGTCCGAGCAAGGTATTGACCAGATCTCAACTTGGCATGTACCAAAAATTAGACGTTCCGAGCCAACTACCGTATTCGTACCTACCTTGAGTACTTGCTAGGCTGGCCGGGCCCGCTACGTCCGCCACGCGCCACAGGCGGATCCCAATGCGCCATACCGAGTTTTAGCCGACAAATCCCATGTCTGAATGCGGAACATCAAGTTCGCGGCTCAAACGTGGACTACCCTAAACCAATCACACGAAACCTTCCCCAAGGGAGGGACGATGCATCCAGGTACCAAATGCCAAAGGTCCAAGCATAATGCGGAACAATCGACTTGTTTCGCATTGGTCTTCTTTTTACCCCGCGCGGATTTAAATCTTAACCCAAAGTGTCCTTTGAGCCATTATTCAGACGAATATTGTTCGATGGCTTCCCACTACCTCGGCTAAACTGAGAGTCTGTCTCATCATGCGATGCATCTCCTGCTCGGTTCGGAATCAGCTGCGGGATCAAGAATTTAAACTGAGATGCACGTGAGCCACTCAAATCATCTCCATAGTCACTGCCCAACCCAGGACAAATACCGCGCAGTCTTATATGAAGAGGAATCTAATAAGATTAATTAACAAGGATAACATCTCATCCGACTGAGTAGAGAGAGATAGCTATAAAATATATATAGGCCTAGTAGGTTTTAGCCCAGCCACAAACCCCATTGTTGTGCCAATGAACGCCAGCTTTCAGCGTCCAATAACGAGTCGCGCGAATTGAATATCGGTATTTCTTTGTAAACCCGCTATATACTTATCCCTCCAAGGCTTGGGCCTCGCACATCTTTCGGTATAGCCCACCCTGGGCAATAAGCTCTTGGTGAGTACCAGCCTCGAATATCTTGCCACCAAGGAAAACGCAAATTAAATCAGCGTTCTTGACCGTGCTAAGACGGTGAGCAACGGCGATTGTGATGCGATCGCCTTCCTTGGCCGCCTCAGCCAGGGCATTCTGCACAACCTTTTCACTTTCGGTGTCCAGGGCACTCGTGGCCTCATCCAGAAGCAGCACCTTGGGGTTTCTGATGAGTGCTCTGGCAATGGCAATACGCTGCCGTTGGCCACCCGATAACTGGGCACCGTTTGAGCCTGCTGGAGTGGCAAGACCATCGGGAAGTGAGGATACAAAATCCCAAGCGTTAGCGGCACGAAGCGCCTTCTCAATCTGGGCGTCGGATACAGACGGCACGCCATCAATCGTGGGATCGTCAATGCCAAGGGCAATGTTCTCTCGGATGCTGCCCTGGAATAGAGTAGGCTCTTGTTGCACCAGTCCGATAATAGAACGGTAGAGACGCGGGTTGAGGGTGGGGAGCGGCGATGAATCGATGCTTATGGTACCGCTTGTTGGATCATAAAAGCGCTCGAGCATGGCAATCATGGTTGATTTGCCGCACCCGGAAGCTCCGACTAGCGCGACGAACTGACCAGGCTTGATCTATATGACACAGGTTAGGACAAGACAATTAAAATTTAAAGGGTATGACGCACATGTAGATCCACGCCGCGAAGAACCTGGGCGTGTGGTCGAAGTGGATACGAGAAGCGAACATTATCAAGCGCAATTGGGCCTCCCGATTTGGGGCCGTTTTGTCGGTTTTCGGGGGTTTCTTGAACTGTAGGCTGCAGACTGCTGAGCCAGAACATGTAGTTGGCGGCGTTAGCGCCCTTGGTGATACTTGTTGAAAACAGGAAAAACTGAGATGCTGCCTGTCCTGAGAAGAAGACACCCAGGAAGGCGACGTAGAAATTGTACATGGTGACATCGCCAAAAGACAAAAGTCGGCACCCATACCAGAAACCCAGTGCTTGGAACCAATACTCGATGGCCTGAGTCAAGGCGAACCACACCATGATGCCCAAGACGTCCTTGAATGAGCCGGCCACGGCGTGGTCCAACTCGGAAACATACTTCTCCAAAACAGATTCCTCGATGGCGAGAGACGAGACGGTCCTGATGGCGTTGACAGCTTCTGACGCGATAGCAGCGCTGGTCGAATATCGCTTGGAGGTCTTGCGATCAAGCTTTGCATCAAATCGAATTTTGAGGTAACCCGAGGCAACAAGGGGCGGCAGGCCTGCGAAAACAACGACCAAACCGAGCTTCCAGCTGTGAACAATGGCAAGGATGCTGCAGGATGACAAGTTCAGAATAGCGATGATGATGAGACCAATGTTGTTGCCCATCAGTTCCAGAACGCTCTGGGGATTTGAGTCAATACGGCTGGCCAGCGCGCCAGTGTTGTTCTCATTGCGATCAAAGAATTGCAGATCCTGTCGGAGCATGTCTCGAAGACTCTGCTTTCGCAACTTGTGGCTGAGGTGCTGGGCGATTGTGTTTGTGAAAAAACCGAGAATGAAGTAGATGACGAGACAGCCAGCAGCAAGGACGATGAACATGCAGGCGAAGAAGTTTCCGCGGCTTCTCATTTTGTCTTCAGGCAGCTGGAAGACGTTCATAACCCTGGAGAGCAAAATGGCTTGTCCGGGGAAGAGCGCAGCTCCTCCGACGCAACCGATTAATACGAGAATATATGCCGTGGTGAGCTCGGGGGTTTGGCGAACAAGCCGCGAAACGATTGTGACAAGTCCAACCTGGCGATAAGTGTCGTAGTTATCCCGTTCTTTTTGGCGATCCAAGTGTTCCTGAACCCCAGTGTCGTATTTGGTAATGGTTTTGGTGACGTCCAAGTCCTCCACTTCGCTTGCTGCCTCTCCTACTTCTGTTTCGCTTGTTGAATCCGACGAAGATATGGTGAGGTTCTGGATCTTTACGAGCTTGGCATAAGCACCGTCGTCTTCTATTAGAGACTCATGAGTGCCCTGTTCAATGATGCGTCCCTTGGACATGACGACAATGTTGTCGGCTTTTCGAATGGTTGCCAATTTGTGAGCAATGACGATTGTGGTTCGACCCTCCGATGCCCTGTCGAGAGCCTGTTGGACGATACCTTCGGCGTGAGGATCAAGGGCGCTAGTAGCTTCGTCGAGAAGGAGGACTTTGGGGCGAGATACGATGCTTCGGGCGATAGCCACTCGTTGTTTCTGGCCGCCCGACAGCAGCCCACCACGCTGGCCAATCTGAGTATCATAACCATCGGGAAGATCCTTGATGAAATCATGGGCGAATGCCATTTTAGCGGCTTCCTGGATTCGCTCCAATTGCTGCTCTTTTGTCGCGTGCTCGATATCGGTTCCGATCAATCCATGCTTGATATTGTCGAATACCGTGCCTTCAAAGAGAACCGGTTCCTGGGTGACCATTAGGATTTCCATTTGGGGCTGTCGGCGAACGTTTACATACCTGCTGAACGAGGCGGACATTTTTTCGGAGCCAGCTCAAGTTCAGATCGTTGATTGGCCTACCATCCAGCTTGATGGTTCCGGCCTTTGTATTATACCACCTTTCAATGAGCCCCACAATGGTACTCTTGCCTGAACCACTTTGACCCTGGACAAGAGTCAATATAAAAAAAACTAATGGAATGACACAGAACATACCACAAGGGCTGTAACTTTGCCTGCAGGAACTCGCAGAGAAAAGTCTTCAAGTACGGTAACGCCCGGCCGAGTTGGGTAAGAGAATGAAACGTTCTCCAACTCCACTTCTCCAACAATCTCGGAGGGAGAGTCACCAGACTTGTCGAGAGGGTCGATTGACGATTTGCGATCCATTAGCTGGAAAAGTTGAGCGGCAGACGAGATGGCACGGCTAAAGTCAATCGAGTATGGCGCCAAGGTGGTCAAGCTGAGGGCGGCGATAATGACAGACATCAAAACGCTGAAGGAACAAGGTTAGAGAGCCGATAAAAAACGAACTCATTCGGCAATGTTACTCACGTAAAAATATCGCCTACTTCTTCGATATCTCCTGAAAGGTACAATTTAATACCTTGCCAGAAAGCAAGACCAAAGCCCAGATAGACGATGGTATATTCGGCAGAGAACATGATGCCGAGAAGTGGCGAAATCTGTCTGCCAACCTTGTGGGCATCCTCAAGGTACTTGTCAAACTTGTCAACAAGCCTGGCACGCATCTCGAACGCTTGTACTGTGCGGACGCTGGCGAGGATTCCCTCGGCCAGCGAATTGGCTTGGCCCTGGATCTCGAGAATCTTGGTTTCATGTCCAGCCTCGATTCCAGCAATGACTCCCATCACAAGGATGGTGGCCGGTGCGATGCACAGACAAATGAGAGTGAGTTTCCATTGGACAACAAAGGCAATGATGAAGGCCGTCACGAAGGTAGACACGCCCTGAAAAGTCAGGCCTAGTTTTTCAGAGAGGCCTCCCTGAACCAACCGGCCGTTTGAAGTGGCTTGAGTGGCGATGGAGCCGCCCGAACCAAAGTCGTAGTAAGCAACCTCCTGGCGGAGGGCGGCACGAAGATAGGCATGACGGATGTTGCGCACAATGCGGTAGGCAGAATAAGTCAAGAGAGTATTGTACGTGTAACAGAGGACGAATCTGCCTATGCCGAGGTATACAAAATAGAGGCTGGAGGAATGGCGTGTCAATACAACAGGTGCTTTGTCAGCGGAAGAACGGGGAACCTACGCAAGATCTGACACCTCACTTCGGAACTTTGCTGGCGATGCTTTGCCAGAGGTATAATCGTTGATGGTGGTGACAAATCTGCCAAAGATGAGGTTCTGAAGGGCATTTCCGGCGCCCGATGCAATTGCGGCAAAAATAGCAACAGATTGCATGGCATACTCAGCGGAGGTACCATGCGACAATATTCTCTGGGTAACTCCACTATTAGCAAACTCCTCGTATCTTTTCATAGAAACATACAAAATAAACTCCCCATCCGGATCCTTGCTCAGGCTCATTGAGGCTTGGGTTAGGAGAAGAACTGGTCGATGGAGCAACTCCACGGCCCTTTTCCTCAACGTCTGATTTGGCACCCATGATGTCGAGATGGCGCACGCCTGCAACCACTGCGCTAGAAGAGTGGCGTGGAACCAACCCCTATTTGGCCCCAACTTCGTATCTTAATATGCTTAATGTATGGTTTATTTTTAAGCTGAGTGAGTGGCGAGAGGCTGAGATGGGAGGTCGAGTAAGGCCCGGCAATATTATCATGCATCAATGTTTGTGGGGGAGGTTCCTTTAAAAGGGCTGAGATGGGATATCGTAATACTTGATTCGTAATTTTCGGGTTGAGATATCAAGCTTGGCACCTGCTTGGGAGGGATGACGAATGCGGCTTAAGAGGGAAGATGAACATGAAGGAAAGAAGAAAAAGAAGGCATGGAAACTCCGCCGGACGCGCGCGCGTTCCTTGGATCCCGGGACGATTGGCTTTCGATCTTGGCTCGAAGGCAGGGTGTGGGGGTTGAAACTAGACAGCGTCTGCAGTTGATCAGGGCTGCGGATGCTACCGAATCCGAACCAGCGGCCGGGGAGTTGATACGGCGGAAAGGGGACATGGACCGGGGGCTACGACGACATCACGATTGGCTGGCAACTCGTTTCGGCTGTGCCGAGTTTTTGCAAGCAACTGGGGCAGACTCGGGTGCCAAATTGGTCCGCACCTGGTCTGTCGAGCCTGGATGGAGGCGAAAAAAATTCGAGACGCCAGCAGCGCATGTTTGAAAAACGGCCAAATCAAACGGGCAAAGTTTACTGCAGACCGACACACTCGCATTGGAGGAGCAGCCATGGTGTAAGTGGTTGAGCCCCATGGGCAGGGGGGGCACTATGGCTCGAGCTGTGGGCTGAATTAAAGATGGCGGGGCTCGAACGGATGACGGCGAGCGGAAGAGGTAATATTAGGGCGACTCCAGCACCGGCCAGCACCGGCCAGCACCCACCAGCACCCACCAGCACATGGGCCGTGGGCTTGGCACGGCGCCAAGCGCTGATCCCAGCACCGATCCCCAGACAATTTACGGGAAACGGCGCCTGATTCGCTGCGTCGGACCATGCGCATGCCGGAAACCGCCAAGGTTGTCTGTATAAAAATACTCGGGAAAAGCCTACGGAACACCGCGCACCGGAGCCCGCGCGTTCCGTACTTAATGACGGTTCAAGCCCCTCTTGAGCAATTGCCTCCCGTCAATTTCTCCAATTGCTCTGGCGTTGAGCCACGCGCATCCTCTAAGACTGCCACGAATGACCTCGGGTCCCGAACGCACCTTTTTCCGTCCTTTCTTTTTTCCCACGCTCCTCCGTCCCACCCAACGCCCCTGACGCAGCCCGCCTGATGTTGCACCTGAGTGCGCCCCGTCGTGTCGGTACACTGCATCTCTTACTGCATTAGGCAGTGCGATACTGCTCCTGCCACCGTCGCCGTTGAGCCGGCCGCTGTCGAAAAAAAGACCTGAGCATTCCGCTGCATCGCGCGCCCGTCGGGCCCGGAAGCCAAGATCACCAACCATGGCCTCAGACGAGGACATCCACGACGTCGACGAGAACTCGGATTCTCAGCAGAACCAGCCCTCCACCACCATTCGCCGAGCTGTCAGTCCCATGTCCCAGCCTCTCTGGCTCCCCCTGAGTGAATCTTGCTTGCTTACAATCTTCCAGTGTGATGCTTGTCGTACCCGCAAGGTGTGTAAGCTGGTGTGATCCATGCCAAAGTCACCTTACCCTCGTGCCCGTCCAAGACAAAAAATGACAGATATGTTTCGCCCAATGGAGCCGCGTAAGCGCGGATCGATGCCACTGCCAGTGCTTCCTTCGCTTCGCTTCACCATCCTCGCCAAGGGCAGACAGGCGCCGCACCACATGACACCCTAGGCTAACGCGTTGCCATTGGATATAGATTCGTTGCGACAGAGACTCCCCCTGCTCCCATTGCGTCCAGGCTAAGATTCCATGCACTCACGCCGATAGACGACCCAAGGAGAAGCGAACCCGTATTCTGTTGTCTGCCCAATAGTGAGTTTCCATTGCCAACGGCACCTTGCATCTGAACTAGTCGGCCATTAGCTTGGATCGACATATGCCGTCCCCGCCGTCCCTGGATGTTGCTTTTTTCTTCCCAAAGAATAGAGTGCTGATGTATTGCTCTTGTCTAGTGAGAAAAAGATTGATCTTATTGATCGCCGCCTCGAAGGTGTCACTCGGCTCCTTCAGGAAATGAGGACCACTGCATCTTCACCTAGTTCGCTGTCACAAGAAAAGGATTCCCCGGGTGAAAAGGCGTCACAGCTGTCTGCATCGTCAGGCTCCACCCCCTACGGCCATGTTGTCCAGCCAAACTCTGATAGTCCCGTCATAGAAGGCGAATCATCATTGACTGCTCACTCTGCTTTTGCAAACGAGTTTGTGCAGAATGCCGTTGGATTGGGCTCACTCCAGGGGGCGAGTCTGGAGCTGCGTGACACAATAGATTCGCTTCATCACATAATCCATGCTTTGAAGCAGCAGACCGTCTCATCTGAGATGACATATAGCATGGCCAACCATGTTCCTCGCCCTACGCTTCCAGGCATCAAACTACCGCCGATACAAAAGACCATTACTCTCATGCGACGTGCTCGAAGTAAGCCATTTACTGTTATCCTATTTGTCACCCATGCCTAACGCTTGAACTTAGTCAGACGCATCGAGTTGGGGGCTTGGTTGTTCGAGTTGTCGCCCCTGGAGGACTTTTCCGAAATTTGCCTCAGCGTTTACTTCTCTGAGGACTATTCGGAGGCAGACTTCATCACCGCAAACGCTGGCATGTACTCCTTATTTTTGGAATCGGTTTACAACATGGCCACACCCGAGGAAAAGGAAGAGCACATTTCTTACGCCAACATGTGCCGGACCAACCTTGAAACAGCTCTAACCACATTGCCTTTGCATCTCACTGCTACCTCTCACATGATTAATGCTCTCATCTTGGCTGTACGTACCTCGCATGCCGTAAAGACCAGGAACACTCGAAGAATAACAATTTCCAGGCCTACCATGCCATCGAGACTTCAAAGCCTTCCCTTTGCTGGACACTAACAGCCAAGGCCGCCGAGTTGTGCCAGACCCTGGGCTATAACCGAGCATCTACCATGAAAGATGATTGTGCAGAAGATAAGGAGCGCAAGCTTTATCTTTTTTGGTCCGTCTACTTTTTGGACAAGAGCCTGTCGCTTCGCTTAGGGCGCTCCTCTAATATCCAAGACTGGGACATTTCCGTAAATGTACCCACTGCGGATGACCTCCATAAAGGAGGCGCCATGTCGGTATTTATCGTGCTGTGGATCAAGACTGCTCGATGCCAGGGCAAAATCTATGAGAAACTCTACAGCCCGGCAGGTGTCTCGCAATCGGAGGAGGTGAGAAAGGCCCATGTTGCTGCAATCGTCAAGGAGACAGAGGCAGTTCGGACTGAGGCCGACAAAATTTCGGTAAGTAACTTGGCCAACCAAATACCTGGATATCCGAGCTTATTTTCTTCTTATTAGTCGGTTTTGATGAAGAATGCAGTTGCAAAGATGGGAGAGGAACTAGTCAAGTTTATTTTGATCACGGATGATGTCTTCCGCCTCTCTCTGGTCACACTGGCATATCGCGCGAGCCCTCCTCCCCCTGGTTCTCGCACACCATTTGTTCCGGAATGTATAGAGGCAGCGCGAGCGACCCTGCGACGACATCAGGACTGCGTGGCTCTTATGCAAGGAACCCATGCTATGTATTATCACGCATATATTCATTGGTGAGTACACACGACGAGGCAACGGCCAACCAGCTGCAGCTTGGCACAGTTTGCTAACAGCATTGTAGGACCCTACTCTTTGCCCCCTTCACACCGTATATTGTACTGTTCTGCCAAGTTATTGAAACCCAGGATGAGAGAGATCTTGCCAGCCTCCACAACTTCATTACAACTACCGAGTTTGCGACCTCGGTCTCAGAATCCGCGGCCAAGATGCACCGCCTGTTCCAGGTGCTTTACACCGTGGCACTCCGATACATTGAGTATCGCACCATGTCTCCGCCCAAAGAACAGACGCAAGCAAATGCAGAGCTCAACACGTACCTTACCGCATTAGGCTTTCCTCCAGTAGGACCAGACCAGCGACAGCCAGGAGGTAATCTAGAACAAAACCAAACAGGCTTCACCCAGGCTCTGCATGGTGGAAACGGTTCAAACGGGGCGGGCGAACAGAACCCAATGATGTGGATGGGCAACACAGCGCAGCTCGAGGATTGGTTTAACAGCAATCAGCAAATGCTTGAGCTGCTGGAAGAGCCGAGCTTCAGTTTCCCCTCGAATTGAACAAAAAAGGCTACGATTGATGGGTTGTATGAATATGTTTTTTTGTCTAGACAACGGATGGTTCGGTATCTAGGTGGCGCAGCGGGTATGCATTGTGGTGGGTAAAGAATGATTGATTGGGTTATAGAAGCGTCTAGGATGCCGGCATATGTACGCACCAACTGGAGTCTTTTCGTTTATAGATGGAGCAGCATGAAACAGGACATCTTATTACTTGGCAGTTTGTCACAAAGAACTAACGAAGCAATCAAACAAATACTGGTTGTTTGACTTGGATATATTGGACGATCGACAACGTGCTCACCTTTCTTTTTCTTTATTTCGGTGCCTGCGATTTGAAAGGTGCTAGGGTGGCCACACGACGTAATGATTAGGCTGCTTTGAAAGCTCCCCGCCACTAATCGACCCTGAACGGTACCTGGAAATACAATTTAAGTGGGCCCTGACCATCCCCCAACGCAATCAAATGTCACACAGCCAGGGTACCGGAAAGTACCTCCCACGTTTCGGCGTCTGCGGAAGCCAATGCAGCAAGGCCTCGCGTCACTGTCATCCCCTGACAGCAAAGCAAGACTAAGCTTGGCTGGCATTTCGATAGGGCGGCAACTTGATACACCTCTGATCTGTCCATCTCTGGCTTCCACCAAACCCAAAGGCATCACATCTCGGCCTCACCTACCGCCGCCACAATACGTTACCGTTTTGATTCTTCCCCCGTTCGCCGGTCGGACACAGACGTGCGCACATCTTTTTTAGACTTTGCAATCTGTAATGCGACACGGACGCCGCCAAGGGAGACCGACCAGCGCCGATAACCAGTGCCCTTGAGACTGCCATTTCCCATCATCTCCCACAACCCGGAAAATAAAGACGCCACTCCGTATCCGTCGAGAGCAGCATGTCTGAGCGAGACTTGTAATCCGCCTGCAGCAATCTCTGACCTCACTCGACACGAATCCCTCGAACCCTCCATCGCCTGGTGATCGACACGGGATGCCTCCCTCACCGTCCTACCGGTCTGCTGAGCCGCCAGATTCCCCCACGCATGATTCCGACTCCGACCTCGACCTCGATCTTCAGGAGCTTGACCCCATCTCGACAGAACCCGCCCGCGGGCCCCGGCAGGAGCGCCATTCAGGCGAGCAAAAGACGTCCCGGATAGCCCTACGGAACCTGCGCATGGGTGGGCTGCGGCGCAACAAGCGTGGCCGCGGCTATGGGGACCTGGGCCAGGACCGCGATGATGAGCACACGCAGTCGCTGCTGAGCGGAGAGGCTGAAGGCTCCGGCCCGCGCTGGTCGGAGGGAAGTGGTTATGGCGACGACAACCGGCCGTTGCTGGGCGAGCAGGCTGAGCAGCCGAGGCGCTCCTTTGGCTCTGATCGCAAGCCATCCCGTTTTCGACTCCCCAGTTTCATGTCTGGGTCCAAGAAGCCAGAAGTGAACGAAGACGATGACCAGGAAGATGACGATCCATCCTCTTCTCGATACGTGGCCGTGGGCTCCAGCCAGCCTGTGCGATTCCCGAACAACATCATTTCCAACGCCAAATATACCGCCCTTACCTTCTTACCGATCACACTCTACAACGAATTCTCCTTCTTCTTCAACATGTACTTCCTCCTTGTGGCTCTATCGCAGGCGATACCCGCCCTCAGAATCGGTTACCTACTCACCTACATTGCCCCGCTGGCGTTTGTTCTCTGCATCACAATGGGAAAGGAAGCATTTGACGACATTGCTCGAAGGCGCAGAGACACGGAAGCCAACTCAGAAGAGTATACCATCATTGAATTCCGCGACCCAGGATCCACCCACCACCGCCACCGAAGGAATCTGAAATCAGAGACTCTGCGAGGAGGCAAGAAACAGAAGGGGGCCAAGGATAGCCTTTCGGACATTGCGGAGGAGAATGATGATGAATCGGCGCCTCTTTCCTCTGTAGCTCAAGAGGTTAGCCGCAAGTCTAAGGATCTGAAAGTGGGCGACGTTCTTAAACTCAGCAAGGGGCAGCGTGTGCCAGCTGATGTTGTCATTTTGAAATGCTACACAGAAAGCTCTAGCCCAGCACACGAAACTGGCACCGAAACTGAGCCAGAGCCTGAGCCGGTCGAAGAAGAAGCATTGCTGGCATTTGGAGATAGTGAGGCGGATTCCTCATCCAAGGGGAAACAACCTGCAGCTGGAGCGCCCGAAGAGGAAGCCGATTCCGGAACTTCTGGAGAGACATTCATCAGAACTGATCAGCTTGATGGCGAAACAGATTGGAAGCTCCGACTTGCATCTCCCCTCACGCAAAATATCCCAACGGAAGAATTCGTTCGTCTTCGTGTGACGGGTGGAAAACCGGATAAAAAAGTAAACGAGTTCTTGGGTACCATTGAGCTTATGCCCTCCCGACAGGATGCCCTCGCGCATCATGCTTCTCTCCCCCAAAATACCGATGCCTCCAGTTCTGCCGCTCTCTCCATTGACAACACTGCATGGGCCAACACTGTCATTGCCTCACAGGCCACTACTCTGGCCGTCATCATGTACACCGGACCCCAGACACGATCGGCCCTGTCCACAGCCCCTTCGCGCTCAAAGACAGGTCTTTTGGAGTATGAGATCAATTCTTTGACCAAGATTCTCTGCGCTTTGACCTTGGCGATCTCGGTAATTCTCGTGGCTCTCGAGGGCTTTGAGAATGTGGAAGGAAATATTTGGTATGTCAAGATTATGCGGTTCCTGGTTTTGTTCTCCACTATTGTTCCCATCAGTCTGCGCGTGAACCTGGACATGGGTAAAAGCGCCTACTCCTGGTTCATCCAACGTGACCCCGGGATGCCTGGGGCTGTTGTTCGAACAAGCACAATCCCTGAAGACCTGGGACGTATCGAATATCTTCTCAGTGACAAAACCGGTACCCTGACACAAAACGAAATGGAGATGAAAAAGATTCATGTCGGTACTGTTTCATACGCCAATGAGGCCATGGACGAGGTTTCTTCATATGTTCGGCAAGGATTTTACATCCAGGCTACCACAGACTCTGTTTCGCAGAACATGCTCATCACCCCCTCGTCAACTTACTCTAATACCACGGCCAATGTGGGCACAACTCGAACAAGAAGAGAGATTGGCACTCGAGTCCGCGATGTGGTGTTGGCTCTGGCGCTCTGTCACAACGTAACCCCGACTGTAGATGTGGAGGACGGCAAAGAGGTGACTTCTTACCAGGCTTCATCCCCTGATGAGATTGCTATTGTCAAATGGACTGAATCTGTTGGCCTTCGGCTTATCCACCGCGATCGCAGGAGCATGGTTCTCGAATCTACCGATAGCGGACGACCAGTTGTTCGGGTCCGGATTCTCGACGTTTTCCCCTTTACTTCTGAAGGAAAGCGCATGGGTATTATTGTTCACTTTCATGAACAGTTCAATGTCAAGAACCCTGAACTATCCAAAGGAGGCGAAATTTGGTTTTTCCAGAAGGGTGCTGACACTGTCATGAGTTCTATTGTTGCAGCCAATGACTGGCTGGACGAGGAAACTGCAAACATGGCTCGCGAAGGCTTGCGTACTCTGGTTGTAGGCCGAAAGAAGCTGTCTTACCAGCAGTACCAAGAGTTCTCTGCCGACTACCAGGAGGCAGCATTGTCAATCGCAGGACGTGATGCCGGCATGCAGCGTGTTGTCTCACGCTATCTCGAGAACGACCTTGAGCTTATTGGTGTCACTGGCGTCGAGGATAAACTGCAGAAAGACGTTAAGCCATCTCTGGAACTGCTTCGCAACGCCGGTATCAAAATCTGGATGTTAACTGGTGACAAAGTTGAAACTGCCCGATGTGTTGCCGTGAGTTCCAAGCTTGTGGCACGAGGTCAGTACATCTACACTGTCTCCAAACTGAAGAAGAAGGATAATGCACAAGACCACCTCGACTTCCTCCGCAGCAAGACAGACGCTTGCCTCCTTATTGATGGTGAAAGCCTGGCGCTCTTCCTGACCCACTTCCGCAAAGAATTCATCTCGGTCGCCGTGACACTTCCCACTGTTGTCGCTTGTCGTTGCTCTCCAAACCAGAAAGCCGAAGTCGCCAAGCTCATCCGCGAGTACACAAAGAAACGGGTTTGCTGTATTGGCGACGGTGGCAACGATGTATCGATGATTCAGGCTGCTGATGTAGGTGTTGGTATTGTTGGCAAAGAGGGTCGCCAGGCCAGTCTGGCAGCCGACTTTTCCATCGAGCAATTCTGCCATCTGGTCAAGCTCCTTGTATGGCACGGTCGAAACAGTTACAAGCGCAGCGCCAAACTCGCGCAGTTCGTCATTCACCGTGGTCTCATCATCGCTGTCTGTCAGACTATGTATAGTATTGCTATCAAGTTCGAACCTGAGGGCTTATACAAGGTTGGTTTTCTCACTTCATTTGTTGTGCAAGTACTTGGTTTGTTAACAATATACTGCAGGACTGGTTGCTTGTTGGTTACGCCACCGTGTACACTGCCGCTCCTGTGCTGTCCCTCGTTCTGGATAAGGATGTTGACGAAAACCTCGCCAACCTCTATCCCGAACTCTACAAGGAACTTACATCTGGTCGATCCCTCTCCTACCGTACTTTCTTTGTTTGGGTTTTTGTTTCCATCTACCAGGGTGGTATGATCCAGGGTTTATCACAAATCCTCACCGAGGTAGACAGTCCCAGGATGGTCTCTGTCAGTTACACGGTTCTGGTTCTCAATGAGCTTCTCATGGTTGCCATTGAGATTACAACTTGGCACCCCATTATGATAATCAGCATTGTGGGAACATTTTTGCTGTTTATTGGCTCTATTCCCTTCCTTGGTGGCTACTTTGACCTGGCGTTCATCATCACTTGGTAAGTCTCAGCAAACAAGAGTCCATTTCCTGTACTCTCTCCGCTAACCTCGTCTTTAGGGGCTTTCTCTGGCGTGTCTTGGCTATCGGGGCCATTTCCCTCATCCCACCATATGCCGGAAAAGTGATTAGGAGAACAATGAAGCCTCCGTCTTACAGGAAGGTCCAGAGCACATAGAGAAAGGGTTCTCGCGAGGATAGGCGTTATCATTTTGGCGTTGGTTTACAATCGTGCATTGGCCGGTGTATGGGAATCAAATGTTGCCTACATGTAGATTTTACTCTTTTTTTCCCTCCCTTTTTTTCTTTGTCATTGATGAAAAAAAAAATCTATCGCTTCTATGTCATGATCTTTTCGCTCCTAAAGTACATTCATTGGTGGTACAAGTGAATAGTGAAGTCTACATCTTCAGCACAAGCCATTCCTTAGCCAATCGAGGCTCCTGGCGTTGGAGCTGTCCGATGACGCCACCAACAGGGCCCTGCGTCTGGTGCCCTCCGTACCAAATCTTGTCACCAGCGTAGTGCTGGATGAAGCCGTCCGGGCCGGAAACGATGAATAGGTTGTTTCCGGGCTTGGTGGTCTCGGATGCGGGACAGACGCACCCAGGGGCTTCGGGAGCAGCGAATTCAGTTGTTCCAATGTGCATGGTTTGATCGTGGAGTCTGCAACCTGCGGCGGGGGGGATCGCAGCAAGCGACGGGCTCGTAGAACCGTCGGCGGCGGCGAGCGCGTTCTTAATGTGCTGGTCCTTGAAGCGGGTGCCCTCCTCGTCGACGGCGACCTGGACCTTTAACCGATCGCCATATGTAGCCTTGAGATGGTTGAGGTGCCGGGAAACGGGACTTGGCTCTTGGATGACAGGGCCCAGCTCTGCAGGCTGCTGCTTCTCCTGCCAGAATTTCCATGATGATGATGATGACGACGACCCCGCAGCCGATGCCGCAGGAGCTTGTATTTCCTCACGCTTCCTCACGGCCCAAAGCAGGTGGACGGTGGCGGCGGGATCGGCATCCAAGACAGCCTTCGCGGCCTGCATTCCCGGGACGACGCCGGTGCCGCCGGCCAGGAAAACGACGCGGGACCGGGGGCCCAGCCGCTCGGCGAGCTCGAAGCCGGCGTGCGGGCCCCGCAGGTGGACGTCCTGGCCGACCCGGCGGCGGGCGAGGTAGTGCGACATCTCGCCGTCGCCGACGGTGCGGATGTAGAAGCGCAGGGCGCCGTCGGCCGGGTCCTCGCCCCCGAGGGGCGGGAGCGGCGTGTAGTGCCGCGCGATCTGCACCTCGGGCTGCTTGAACTCGACGGACCAGAGGGGGAAGCGCCAGCGGGCAGCCGCCTCGGGGGGGGCAGAGGCATCGTCAGCGGGGCGCAGGTACGGCTGAGACGGGCTCGGCGTGCGCGGGGCGACGGTGATGACAAAGGACGACGGGGAGATGGCCTCCCGCGCCGTGACCGTGTACGGGACGAAGAAGCGCTCGTTGAGAGTGTCGGGCCGCGACGGCGCCGCCGTGTAGTAGTAGCCTACGCCGCCGCCGCCGACCAGAAGGACGCCGATCAAGATGGTGAAGGGCGAGATCCGAGCTTGCAGCGGCTTTGAAAAGTCTGGTCGGCGCGAGCGTTGACCTGTTGACGCCGTCCTCAGTGTTGAGGCCGCACCTGAACGTAGGTAATGAGCTTGAAGCTGGATGCTGGCTAGACGTCGTTGGGGCTCGTGGGGAAGCAGACTTCTACTTCGTTGACACGCTTGGAAGCCCCGTCTTCCTACGAAATGTCTCGCTGCCGAAGTCATGATGGTTGGAGATTACGAGATTGAAGTGTGTTGAGAAAGAAAAAAAAACAAGAAGACAAGTAATTTGTTCAAGTCTTGAGGAAAAATAACATTTCAAAATCGGCCAAGAGAAATACCATTAAAACCAATCGAACAAAAAGCACGAAACTAGAAATCGGCAGCCCAATCTTAGGTTTTGATGTAAATTCATCTTCCTACCCTGTGGTATGTAGTTTGGTGTTTGCAATGAAAATGGAGGCGAATCTGCAATGTCATCACGTGATCATACATGATGAGGTGCATGAAGCGACTGCACTTCAAGCTGAACAAACTGGACAAGCCGTGATGAATTGGAATTGTATCTTGGAGTTGAATTTAAGAGATCTATTTTACAAAAGGCCTTGGCTAGGCCTATGCTGTGTGAGGGCTACCATCTGTCTATATACCTTCATCATGATGTATTGTGTTGGGTATCCTGTATCGCATCACTTTCACTTTTATATCCGCAGCATCTTTTTATTTGCGTCGATTCCTCCTCGAAACATGTCGGCCACAACATTGCCCTTCATAACGGTTTCCTTGATGATGCCCTCCACGTGCTTTGGCTCTACCCGCCCGTACCAAATGCCATGGCCTGCCAGCGGATGCTCGTTGTCGCCCATCTTTAGCCCCGGCGGTAGATATATGATGACGTTTCCAGCAAATTTGTGACCACCAATGTGACTGATCATTCCTACTCTTGCCGGCGTCTTTTTCTGTGAAGCGTCATCGCCGCCCTCGCCTCCTTCAATTTGCGACGCATCATTAAGGGTGATTTGGACAGGGCCTTGGAGTACTTCGAAGCCCTCACCACGCAGCTTGTCCTCGAATTCGTCCTTCAACACGGGCGCCATGATGCCGCATCTTGCATCTCGACCACCATGCCCACAGATTAGCACCAATACATCGCGAACATCCTGCACGCCCAAAAGAAGACCCTGGTAGGCCTCCTTTCGGGTTAGGCGATCTCGGTGAATCGGGGAGAGTCCGTCATGGGCCGAGTGCAGTTTCTCCGGGAGCAGGAAACCTTTAGCTAGTGCTTGAACACTGTCGAAGGACACACGGGGGAGGAAGGGGACGTATTTGAAGCTCGGGACTAGGTAGGCAGAAGTGGACTGCACCTCGGCGCGTGGAGGGATGGAGCTGGGGAAGGATGCATTCAGGACCGAGATGTTGTGGAATGGCTTGAATGCCCCATGTAAGCATGTTGGCAGACCACAGACCAGGTAGCAAGACAACTCACATCGCTATATGTACCGCCCCGGCCAAACAGCTCCTTCAGATCAGCTGCCAGATTATCACCGCTGTTCTCCTCTTCTATCCGGGATGGCCAGTCATGATTTCCCGTGCACACGAGCACCTGTTCGGCATACCCGGCTATGGCGCCCTTCATGGGACCCTCGCGATCCAGCGGCAGGTCATCGGGGATGGCGGGCATAGGCGCGCACCCACATGTGGGCTCGGGGCATGTCGCTACGGTGTTGAAGGGCGGCGCGGGCGGCGGACGAGTTGCCCTGGTGGCAAAGCTGGCGATGCGGGCAGGCAACGCGAGGCGCGGGCTGGCGACGAAGCATTGGCGGCCCAGCCTCAGGACCGGCCTTGGATGCATGATGGGTGGCGGCAGTGATGTGCAGGTCTCGAGAATCGCAGCCGCATTGTGTGGCTGGGCCAATTGCGGTTCCCAGGCCCGATCCGAGATGGACGTGGTCGGCGATTTGCAACGGCGGGCAATTCCACTACGGTGTTTTCGTCATTGGCGTAGGTAGCACTGCCAGTCCCATCCTGGGTTGCCCCCACTTTCCGAATGTGCATGTCGATGACATAGTCCCTGTCTCCACATCGGCAAGCAATACGACGTCACCGAATCAGCAAAACCACATTGGTCAACTTGTTGGATAGATATAACGCTGGTCATGCGCTGATATGTAACCCAATGCTAAATCTATAATGTCAATGCTATGCAAGGAAACAGATTGGCCGGTGACAGACAATCTCGAGCTAAGGTATTCCAAAAATAATAATGTTAATCTTGTCCATCTTCACCCAACTCCACCCCGGCCACCTCCCAATCGTCAATCTATGCCCGTATGCCAATCCCTATTCCGACACCGCTACCAGCACCTCACAGACCGGTCCCCTTCTTGTCGCAGTAGCCAGGGAGTTCTGGCTCGGAATTCGCCCAGCTCATCACAGTCAAGCTGGTTGTGTATGCCATGGCCACCAAACCAAAGACACAGAGCAGGATGTCGGACCATCTCCAGAATTTGTTGCGCGCGATGGCCTTGTAGTGCAGCATAGGCTGTGAAACCATTGTCAGTATAATTAGTATAATTCAACGAGACTTCAAACCAAAACAAACGTACCGGATAAATGTAAACAAGAGGGATGCAAGCAAAGTTGCCCACAAGCGCCACAAACTTGTCCAGGTTATCTGCACCACCCCAAGCGATGGCAGCACATAGCATCACCACGAAAAATCGGAACACATTCTTCTGCCATTTGATCCAGGGATTGTACTTGCCACTGCGAGTGAACAGCTCCGTCTCGGCGATACGGATGGCGGGGAAGATCTGCAGAGGCGTCGAGAGCAGAATGGCGCACGAGTAAAGGAACTGCACACCGTTGACCATCTTGTTGTCCTGAGGAAGGTTAAGCAGGACCACGGTCTCAGTCTTGGATCCGTAAGCGGCGTAGGAGATGGCACCCATGACGGTAAAGAGAACAGTGATGATAATCATGACAATGAGCAACACCTTGGGGAACTTCTGGGGGTGCCTCATAGACTCCTGGACAGGAATAATGAGACCGATTCCCTCAAAGGTAAAGATGGCAGTGCCGATGAAAAGAGTCCAGTCCTTCTGGTTGAACATGATGATGTCCGCCAGACCATTGGCGTTCAAAGTCAAGACGTCATAGTAGAAGAGATATGCGAGGCCGACCATGATAAAGGCGTCCGCAATCAGCGCTGTGAACCCAAGCTTCTCAATATCTCGCAACAAGGAGAAGGGTAAGAAAATAACCATCTGCATCAAAATAAGCCATGGAATGCTGATAGATGTTTTGCAGTCGGATACAGCATGGATAAAGGCCTGAAGATTTTTGGAGGTGAAGACAATGTAGGCAGCGACGAAGCCAATCTGGCTTAGAACAATGGATGCGAGGATGATGTTGCGCATCCATCTTCCATAGAGAGCTCCTCCCAAGTCACCAAAAGAACCGCCAATCCGGATCTGAGTTGAGACGAGCAGGACGAAGCAGTAGTAGCTCAGAGCAGCGACTCCAAGAAGAACGAGATTACTGAAAAGCATGCCGCCATTGAGGTATGCACGGGGCAGGAACAAAACACCAGTACCAACAAAAGACTTCAGAAGCAAGAGAGCCGCATTCATGGGGCTGTTCTTGCCACTGCCACCGCGAACCTTTCTCTTGCGTCGTCGTCTCGATGGGGTTAGCAGTGCGCTGTCCTCCATTGGCTCGCGTTCATCATCAGAGTAGCCTTCGTCGCCAGACGAGAAGTACTCATTGGGACCGAGATTCTCGTCATCCTCCTCCAGTTCTTCACCTGCAAAGTGGCCGTAGATGGAAAGAAACTCGATGAAGCTCGACGTAAACAGCTGTTGACCAGCACTGGGAGAAGAGATGCCATCTTCGTAATGACCTCCCTGGCCGTTCGGACTGACGGCTGAGCGGCGGATGTGGTTGCGCCGGAATCCACCGGGCACCTTGATGGAGTTGATATCCAGCATATCGTCCTCGGGTTCGGGCCTGCCCAGATCGAAACTCTTGCTGCGTTGAACCCTCGCCCTTGCCTCAGCCTGCTCGGTCCACTTGTAGATACCTCGGTGAACATCACCTCCCTGAAGCTGCAGACTTGAGAACTCATCGGTTCCCGGGGCGCTGCTGTCGGCTGGCTTCTTGCCCTTGTTGTTGCCAATCATAGAGGACTCCTCCGATGCTGTGTTATCATCGCTGGGCTGGACCAAATGACGCTTGACAATTTCGGGATCCTCAAAAGGAGCATTGGCATCAGAGTCAAGGCGCGTACGGGAGTTGAATGAGCCATAGTTGGTCGGAGGACCTGAACCTCGCTGCGCGCCAAGGCCAGGGGACTGAGATCGAATCGGAGGGGTTCCATGACGAGGGGGTGACTGGCCAAGAGAGTGGGAGAGGGCAGCGGCAAGTGCTGAGACGCCAGGACCTTGAGCGTTGTTGTTGCTTCCTGGGAGAGGAAGGAGGTCATCGAGAGGCTCTCTGGCACCTGACCTTGGGGCTGGAGAGCCGCCTCGAGCTGGGGGCGTGCCAAACTGGGAAGCTGGAAGGGGCGAGGCGAGGCGTGCGGTGAGGTCGGCTCGAGGAACCGAGGCGGAATACGATCGAGGCTGACCGCTGGGAGCTGGAGAAGACGACCTGGTCGTTTCATCGGGGATGTTTCTCGACGGAGACGTCATGATGGGTGCTGTTGACTTCGTGTCCGTCTTATCGCATCGCACCGCGGCGAGAAAGGCGGGAAGGCCGTGCGGCGTGACGAGAGCTACCGAGGATGAAGCTCAGGGTCAGATAAGGAGAATGCAGGACGAGGAAGTGATGGAAAGGAACTAAAATGTCAGAAAGGATGGCTGGGATGCAGGTCTGAGACGAAATCAGACGTGGGAAGGATGGAGGCTCAGATGACGGAGCCAATTGAGCTGTGTGTGGGAGGGACCTTGTGGTTGGAGGAGTGGAGGACTTTTTGGGGCGTTGGAGACTCAGATAAAGGGCCTTCTGGACGGGATGCAGCCCAATGATGGGAAGGCGGCTGGGGACGAAGCACCCCAAGCGCAAAGGTACCGGCCCGCTAAGTTATGGTGATGGGGTACGCCATACGCCACTGCTCCAGTCCCCAGTGCCCCTAGCACAGGGCAGGCGGCGACGACCTGGGTCTGGTGACTAACCCAGCCAGTGGCCTCTGGGCGAGAGGGTGAGAGGCGCAACCCCCCCACAGAAAGCCACGGCGAGCCACAGTCAGCTCCAGTGTGTTTAGTGCGCAAGGATCCGGGTTCTGGCATCGGTGCCTGCTAGCTCCGGGGTACTAATGTGAAGCGTCTAACGAACAGAGCGCGCTGCCTGTCAAGCGTGCCTGGCGTCACCGCTGGAAAGCCGCTGTGCAGAGTGCATCCGCGCCTGCTGTACTGAGACAGACCGCACACGACAGCATAAACTAAACCTTCCCTTCACTTCACACACAAACAAGATTTCGTCGTAAGCTTCTGATGGAGGGCTCTGCCCGATGATCCACCCCAAACTATGATCGAGGCCCGCGGGACGAGCCCCCCCACTGTATCATAACGCCCAATCCACGTCGGCCTACGATCCACATATACAAGCAACTGCGGGCCATGGCGTTGCTGAACCGAGCCGCTTGTGGGGAGTTTGAGCCGTCCTGCGTTGACCGTCAGTTAACAGGGCAGATTCGCCAACGAGCTCGAGACACACACAGACTTGATGGAAACAGCAGCATGGCACGGAACACCAGGCTGCTGTCAAGCTAGACCGCACGCATGCTGATACCGCACCGCCTTTTGGTGTCAAGGTGATATAGACCAAGCCGCCGGTCTGGTACGAGTTTTTTTTTTGTTTGTCTGCTGTTACTTCGGTCTCGAGGCCTTGGAGATCCAGTGACTGTGATACGTGCACGATTTGGCGCATTTCTGACCGTTTGCGCGCTCAATTCCATATACTACGGAGCATCTCCGAGCTCGAAGAATCTTCAACCGTTGGCGCCGCTCGGACATATGGCTCCGCGTCCACGGGGACATTTTTGTGACCGGGGTAGTTGAGGCGAGTATGTCGCACAGAAGGAAGACTGATACCATAATCTATTATATTTGCGCGGAGCAGAGCAATTCGTGGGGGGCTCGCTATCTCGGACCCGTCCCACCAAATAAACCGACACGTCTCATTCCTCGGAGCACCCCTTACCTTGACGCAAGCCCTGGTGATGCACGGAATTCTGCAACAACCCTTCTTGTTGGTAACTTTTAGGCGAGGCCGTCACAGCGATTGCGCTGTGCCTCTCGCACCATGAAACATGCGCCATCTACTGCACATGTGCAATGGAAGCAGTGGTGGATTCCTTGTCGCAGCCGTGTCGCGAAGAAAATAACACAATACGACATAAGGACCACAAAGGAAAGAAGCTATAACTACTGTGTGGCCGAGACTGCAGCCGACAAGGCCAGCTATGAACGTGGATGCATCTCACTCCGCGCCAAGCCGCGCCAGGGCCTACGTCATTAAGCAGCTTGATCCCAGTGATCCCCGGCGCGTGGGAGCGCTGATGACCCAGACCCAGCGTGGTAGAGCCGGCGTGAGCTTGCTGAGCCCGGCTGATTTGGCACTTTGGATTGGTCCCGGGCTCTTCACGGCGCTCTCGGCGGCATGTGCTTCTGCGTTTCCCGCCCCTCCGCCCCGCTCCGCCTTATACTATGTGCATGGCTTCTGACGAGAAGGCGTGACAGGTCGGGTCAAGATGGACGGGATGTGCATCGTATTGATCTCATACATGCGCAAGAGGGCATCGCCGGCTGCACTCCCTGGAGGAATCGCGGGGTTGGCGCGACATGAACACGGCAGCAAGTCCACACCACATCCACATTCTCTGTGCCTGCCATGTCTCACGACAGCGGGTTGCCCGTGGCCTGGAATCCTAGCGGGGGAGTGGACCCCTACAGCAATGGAAACCTACGCCGTGATGGTGTACGGGGGGATGCCTCGCCCGGCACCGTGGTTGGCAGTCAGCAGAACATACCTCGCACCTGCGATGCACCTAGCTTTGTGACCCGGTCGTAGAGCGATGATCGCTTCTTTTGGCAATCGCATGATGGGTCCTCTGTCTAACGCTGTTCATATTCTTGCCTATCGGCCATTATGACTGCGCCAAAGGCGCTCGTCCGTTTTATGTGCCGCCCTACCGCTCCGAAAGGGCGGCTCGGCTGCTTAGTCTCCCGCGCTACTGTGGGCACATGGTAAACAAGCTTGCTTCTTTTTCCTTTCCTTCTTGATTTCTCTCCTTCTTCTTCCGATTGTAATCGATCGCCTACGAAGCATGATTTTGCCCTCTCGCCGTTGCCACCTGTGACGACTTGTCCCGCCGGCTGGCGACTTTTCGCACCATCACGATGCCTCAGCACCTCAACGACAAGCTCGAAAATGGCCGACAACGACCGGATGGGGGCGGCCACAGCGCCGCCCTTGAGCATGCGAACGAAGAAACTCCCCTCATGATGAACGAGCCTCGCCACAGAAACAAACTTGGTACTATCTCCGGAGTTTACATTCCTGTTTTCCTCAACATTATGAGTATCCTCATGTTCCTGCGATTCGGCGTTATTCTGGGACAGGTCGGTTTCTTGGGCATACTTGGTAAGGGTACCCTGATTTTATCAGGCGCGATAAGATTGAGCTAACGCCTGGCTGCTAGGATTGCTTGTTGTCGCGTACAGCATCGATTTTTTGACAACTCTTTCGCTATCCGCTATTGCGTCTAATGGAGAAGTCAAGGGAGGTGGTGCCTACTATCTCATCTCCCGCTCCCTTGGTCCCGAATTTGGCGGTTCCATCGGTATACTTTTCTTCCTCGCCCAGGTGTTGAACGCTGCTTTGAATATTGTCGGTCTCATTGACTGTATACGGTTGCATTTGGGACCGGCTTTCCCCCATGGATACTGGACTGGCTATGGCTTGGAGACGATTGCGCTTATACTTTGCACTGGACTTTGCTTCCTGGGCTCAGGCACTTTTTCCAAGGCTTCTAATGCCTTGCTCGTTGTGCTGACATTCGCGATAATAAGCATTCCGGTGTCCGCGATGTTCAAGAGACCCTTCCGTGATGATGTCCTCGGGGTCGAGTTTACAGGCCCCAACCTGAATACCCTCGCAGAAAATTTCCTTCCTCCCAGGTCAAGCCCAGACTTCAAAGGCCTGGCAACCTTCCGTGATTTGTTTGGCATTCTCTTCCCGTATGTCGTTGAATGTCCGGTCTCTCATGAGCTGAATTCCATACTGACCACATTCCAGTGCAACTTCGGGAGTTTTCGCTGGAGCCTCCATGTCTGGGGACTTGAAAGACCCGAGCAGAGCTATCCCAAGCGGAACCTTGTGGGCAATGCTGACTACTTTCATTGCCTACTTTGTCGTAATCATATCCCTCGCCGCGACCACGACTCATGAATCGTTCCTCGCGAACCCGAATGTGATTTCTGTCATCAACTTGTCCGAGCCCGTCATCTTGGCTGGAGAGTGTGCTGTCACTTTCTTTTCTGCTCTTATGGGTCTCATCGGAGCCGCAAAGCTTTTCCAGGCCTTTGCGAGGGATAGGCTCCTTCCCGGCCTCTCGATATTTGGAAGGGGTACTGTTCATGGAGACGAGCCATTTGTTGCGTTGCTCTTGACGTATGCCATAGCCCAGGTAGCTCTGCTCGCCGATCTCAACCAGATCGCCACTTTCATCTCTATGGGCTATCAGGTAAGGCAACCCATTATGCGATATCCAATGATGTGGCCCAGGCCAAGAACACTCTCCTGGGGTTTTTATTCTAACGCTCCTAAATTAGATGACATTTTTTGTTATGAATCTTGCATGTTTCCTCCTAAAAATCGGATCGGCTCCTAATTTCCGTCCAAGTTTCAAGTTTTTCACGTGGAAATCAGCATGTCTCGCGGGTCTTCTCTCAGCTGCCGCCATGTTTTTTATTGATGAGACATACGCTGCTATTGCCATCTCGCTATTGGTTCTACTCTTCCTATTGATTCATTACCTCAGTCCACCCAAGCGCTGGGGTGATGTATCTCAGAACCTCATTTACCATCAAGTGAGAAAGTACTTGTTACGGCTTAGGCCGGAGCATATCAAGTTTTGGCGCCCGCACATCATCCTTCTCGTCAACAACCCCCGAAGTCAGGCCAGGTTGATTCAGTTTTGCAATTCCCTGAAGAAAGGATCACTGTACATTCTCGGCCACGTCATTGTAACATCTGACTTTGACACTGGGGTTCACGAAGCCAGGCTGCAACAACACGCATGGACGCGATATATTTCCGAGTTTTCCAAAATAAAGGCTTTTGTGCAGCTAACCATGTCCCCGACAATCAACTGGGGCATCCGGAATCTTATCTTATCCTCAGGACTGGGAGGAATGCGCCCGAATATCGCTATTCTCGGATTTTACAACATGAATGAACTTCGCGAATCCGATTCAAATGTTCGAGTGCCTGACATACCCATGTCTCCTACCGAACAGATGCGTAAGCCGCGTCGGCACGGCGGTAAAGCACCGCGGCGACCGGGCGACGCCTCTGCTAGTTTACTGGAAGATTTCCTCCCGACTGACATCATCCGAACCGAGGGAATGATGTCACCAACACAGTATCTGACTGCCCTGGAAGATTTGGCACTCAAGTGCAAACTTAATGTTGCCGTGGGATGTGGCTTTGATAAGCTAGAAACCCCCCATGAAGGTGGCTACACCAAGAAGTACATAGATCTATGGCCAATTCAGATGTCCGCGGAGGTTTTGGCCGACGGAAAAAACCTACTGACGACAAATTTTGACACATGTAAGCCTATCTTTACACCGCGTTCTTTGCACTAAACTCACTGGGATAGATACCCTCATCCTGCAGCTGGGCCACATTCTGCACAGTGTTCACGATTGGAGAGATGCGTATACACTGAGGGTCATGGTGTTCGTTGAATATGAAAGCGAAGTCCCGGAAGAATGCGCGCGAGTCATGGCGCTACTGGAAAAGCTTCGGATTGACGCAGAGGTTAAGGTTTTCTGCCTAGCATCGGGCCAACTCAACACCTACGAGCTCATCATACACGGGGTTAGTTATGACATTGATTGGGAAATTGTCGTCAACGAGACACTCAAAGATGATGAGTGGTGGGATGACCTTCAATTATACCGAGGACAACTCGACAGCATGACTTCAGACCAGGAAGCGAGCCGCCTGGCGCACATCTTCGACTATACATCTGGCAGGCCTGGTATTTACAACCCTCACGAAGAGAACTTTGATCGTCGCCGACCGAGCATTGTAGACGCACTTGAAATACCACGAAGACCTCCGATTGGAGTATTATCAAGGATGGGAGTAAATATGGGCATCCATACCCATCACCTCCATGACAATGCCTTGGGAAATTCCATCACCGAGGACGATTACGAGGCTGATGAGTATTCTTCGTCAGACTCGGATGAAGAGATGGCAATTGGCACAATGGAGCCGATTTACGAGGATGAGATCAGCTTTGCGGATCCTTTGCAACGGCCGCTACTGCCCTCAACCGCCAGTAGCCACAGGAATCACGAGTATGGAGCACAGGCCGAGGGAGGCTTTTGGGCACGCCATGGCCGAAGGCGAAAGTTAAAGCTCGGACACATGGCTATTTCTTCATACGGATCTATGGCGGCATCGGGAAGTCAACCAGGGACACCATCACAAATAAACGCAGATTCGCGTTTCGCCCCGGGAGTCACGAGTTCGGATGCCGGAAATGTAGGCAGCCAGCTCCAGGCTTTTCCCTCACCGGCGTCGTTTGAGACCCGAGAGCCTGTGGCAAGACCAAGTCGTTCGCGCCCAATTAGTCCATCAAGAGAGGACACGCTACGTCCGAGGCGCGACGGCACGGCAACACCAGTCCGCCCAAACTTGTCCCGCCAATCATCTGCTGTGCGGTTTTCCAGCAGGCCAATGCCGGAGACAAAAATTACATCAGAAGCGGAGGGATCCAAAATAGGGTTCGCACCGGCGGACACCCCATTAGAAACACCAAAACATGAGCAGCCAGCATTCTCACGACAGTCGTCGCTCGGTAAGTTCTCAAGTCGGCCGACCCCAGAGACGCGGGTTGCGACCGATGACGAGGGCAGGACCATTTCGTTTGCTGAGCAACCTGCATACACGTCGCAATCGGCAAGCCACTCTAGACACCACTCAAGACAGAGCTCACAGGCCACAAGTTTTGGGCAGAATGATTCCCGATTACATATGTCTGAGTTGACCGAGAGCCAGACATCTGAACCCGGGCTAGAGAATTATGAACCCCCCTTAGAAACTCCATATTCGGCTCAAGGAGTAGAGCTCTCCTTCAACGAACTACCCAGCAGAGCCCAGCACTTGATACTAAACGAGCTAATGCGGCAGCATTCCCAAGACACTGCCGTACTCTTGACCACACTGCCAATACCATCAGAAGGCACGAGTCGAGATGAAACAGCCACCGTACGGTATTTGTCTGACGTGGAGGTGTTTTGTAATGACATGCCACCAACGTTGTTGGTTTTGAGCAATAGCATGACAGTCACGGTTAGCATTTAGACAAAGGATGAGTTGGAGCTTAGAACAATCCAGTGGGCGGAGGACCGAAACCAAAAATAAAAACGGGCGAGTGTGGGATGACATATCCGGAATTGAACTTTGGCACTTGGATACACATAGCATGGTGGCACTTTGACAAATGGGCCTAGACTAAAATGGAGCATTCCCGGCAGCCGAGCTCGCAGGACCTCGACCGATTGTCAAGGTGGTGATAGTTGCCGCGTCAAGGCGATCCGCACACGTCTGAAAGTGAATTAGATTGAGACGAACTGATCTGCATCAGTGGTGAGCTCATCAAGCGCGGCGGCTTGTTCCAGACGAACCACTGCGCACGTCTGACACATAGCAATGAGGCCATGAGACCGGACTTCAACCCCGAAAACAACTGTCTCAGCCGCCGCCCACATCACCATGCCTTTGTCTTATTGTCTCACACATGGCATCCACCCCAGCTCATCGACGATAGTTCCGCCGCTCCAATCATACATCCCCCACATGATTCCCGGATGTGCACCGCTCGGCGCACCCGAGCCGCAACGGGGAACAGCGCTGCTTTAGGTTGGAGTGGCGTTGAACCTTGCTTTTCGATAGACTTCACCCCGTGAAATATGTAAGACGGATGGATCTCGTTCTTGGGACAGCCTGCCTGATCAGATGCGCTTGCTTCGCCTCCAAGCACGCTCACTCACTTGATCCCATCTTTCAGTTGCTCACAGCGATTATGAAGCAAAATAAGATTCCTGTGCCGACGGGCCGTCTGTCCGAGTCCAAGTCGAGGCCCAGCACCAGCATCGATGAGAGGATGAACGAGACGCCACCACCACCCGACGACATAATTGAGCAGATGGTCAGGAAGCCATCGCAGATACCCCGAAAACAATCATTTGCCTCACATCTCCCGAGGCGAAAAGAGTCCGAATCGCTAGCATCGAGAATCCACACCCCTTCGCTCCTCAAGCGATCGAAAGTTGAGGACAAGGTTAGCTGGAAGGACCGTATCATGGGCAAGCGTGGCTCAGAGTCCAGGAGCAAAAGCAAGGAACTCAAAGTCCCGCCCGTGGACATGCTAGAGAAAGACAGGAGGCTTATTCCGGACAATGTACCTCCTCCTGGGGCTCATACATATGGCGATCGTGGCCCCGGTTCTCCTCCTCCAAAGGGTATAAGTCACGGCCTCCCCAGACCCAGCCTCGACTCCAGCAGACCTACTGCTGGCAATGCTAGAGCCGGTACTGCAGGTGCTGGCAATGCTGGCACCAAAAAGCCCAGTGTTGGTGCGCCTGTCGCTGGGCCTCCCAGTTCTGGCATCCCCAGGGCTGATGTACCCAGCCCTGTTGAGGAGAAGACCCGAACATTGACTGTGAGGAATCCATCAGCCTCTGATGTATCGCCCGTGCAAGAGGTTCAAAACAAGGCAGAAGACAAGGCAGAAGACAAGGCAGAAGTCAAGGCAGAAGTCAAGGCAGAAGTCAAGGCAGAAGACAAGGCAGAAGAAAAGGCAGAAGAAAAGGCAGAACAGAACCCGGTGGCCGAATCAGAGGCAAGGCCAACGGAAAAGCCGGAGCAGCAACCAGAAAATATACCGACGACGGAACCTGAGGAGAAACGAGATGAGGTATCAGAAGAGAAAAGAAGCGAGGGTGTGCAGAGCCCGGCCAGAGACAAGGCGATGGATAAGGTGGATGAGAAACCACGAGAGTTGGAAAGCGCCAATCAGGGGCAAAGGGGGGATGAAACCGCCGTTGCTCCCGCAATGCAAGAAGAGCCAAATCCAACTTCGCTAGTCGATGAGCACGATAATCCAAAAGAGGATGAAGATGATATAGAGGAGAAAGACCCTTGGCATCTTGAGGGCAGGTTGTCATCAAACGGATCCTTGAACAACAAGCAAGAGACGCCTCGCCAAGTTTCCCCCAACCGCTCATCAGGACCGCCGGAATCAGTGATAGAAATCAAGGTGAGCAGAATGAGCGACAGCAGCACTGGTTCTGTGGCATCCTCGCTGCAGTCATTCCTTGGGGATGATGTCGAGTTGAATCTGGGCGACGATGACAGCGACAAGGAAGACGACCAGCAAGTTCACGCCGAGGATTGCGAAGGGGGGTCGTGTGACTGCTTTCAAAATAGGAACAATCATACCTCGTGGAACTGGGCGATTCCTCCGACGCTTCCAATCGCCTTGCAACCAGCGCCACCTCCAAGACCGTCCATTGTCTTGTCACAGCCGCCCTCACGCAATGGGTCGCTGGAATCACAGCAACTAGCGACCGCTGTCCCCCCCAAGGGGGCTACGGCTTTGAAGGCAAACGCGGTCAGCATGCGACGCCCATCGAGGCCAGACAACCCATGGAGCTGGAAGCTTCCCGCCCCCGACCCGAGTGCGCCCAAAATCAACACAGTCATAGTTCGACGCCCGTCCAGACTAGACCACAACACTAATTCGTTTGGCGTTTGGAGGACAAACGGGCTATCGCCAACCTCGAGCAGGACCAATACAGTTATTCTTCAACGACCGGCGATACCCGAAAATCAGATGTGGGAGCCATCACCTTCCCCGACGACCGTTACATTCCCAAGAAAGGGCCCGCTGGTCCACGATTCTCCAACACTGAATGAACTGTCTAGGCCGAGTGACTCGCCAAAGTCGAATGACTACCCAAAATCAGATTCTCCAAGGTCAAATGGATCTCAAAGAAGTGGCGGATCCCAGGCGACTTTATCTCGCATATCCAATGAGTTTCAGAGACCAACCGGATCTCCGGCATCCAGCGAGTACCATGTGCAAAACGAATCGCCAGGATCCAGCGAGTACCACAGATCGAACAACTCTCCAGTATCGGATGACTACGGCAGGTCTAATCAATCATCGAGAATGAGCGAATTTTCAAACCTGCACGAATTCTCGAGATTCGAAGAGTCTCCAGTATCGAACCAACTCGTGGGGTCAAACCAATGCGATTCTCCTACACTCAGCGACCCTCCAAGGTTCAGCGCGTCTTCAACGACGGGCGAATTACCGAGACCGGTTGTGATGCCAAGGCCGAATCACCAACCCCCGAAGCCGTATCAACCACCGAAACTGAATCTGCCCCCGCCTCGGCCGGCACCTCCATCTCCTCTCCAACAAGACGTGCTGGAAATGATGGGCAAGCAAATGCTGAGAAGGCCGTCTCGCCCCGAAGATGCCCTCAATTCCCACCCTGTCCACGTCCGCCAGGATAGCGCCATCGATTTGTGTAGGCTGTGCCATTCCGGCGTTGCAGAGTCTTGGGGCGTATGTCAAAAGTGCGAGGAGATGACGCCAGCTGCCCTCCGACCATTCTCTGGTGGCATGTCGGAAAAGAAAGGCGGGGACAGCAAGCAGTTCCGCCCGCCGCCCATCGATGTTGCGCGGTCAAGGCAGATGTCGGCCATCTCTTTCACATCCTCCATCGGCTCTGATCTCACCACACCTACCACCGGCTCCAGCGTCACGGGCGATCTACCCCACCGCCTTCGACCCAGTCTTGCGGAGAACATCATTGATGAGGCCGCGCTACTCGAAGCAGTATCACCATCAATCTCGCCAGATTGTCACACGGTTCACTTGGACGGCCCGGCCCCAAGCGACTTTGAGGACGCCGGGAACCCTTTCGACATGTCTCCTGAGGAAAGGGATCACTTCGACGAAATCTCTCGGGAAACCACAAACAACTTTGGAGCAGCCCCTGGATCACAAAGCCGCTTCTCTCTCCCACCTGAAATCGATGATCCGTACGACGTCGCTCCAGACGACAAGAGCCACTACGACGCTACCCCTCCAGATGAGGAGGACCGCTTCGAATCCACCCCGGAAGCTAAGGACAGTCTCCGAATCCCGGGGGCGGCTGGATCCGGATTTGAGATCTCGTCAACGCCCGGATCCCGGGTCTCGACCTTGCCTGCGTTGCCCACGCCCGATGTGCTGGCGCGGTACCGGCTGGACGCTGACAGGTCCGATCGCGGCTCTCGCGACAGAGACGATTCCAAGGATGACTCCAATGACGACGTGTACGAAGATGACTGGGCTGACTACTACTTTGACGCCAAGAACTTTGAGGCGGCCAAGAACCGGCCGCGCACAAAGTCTGCGCAGACGCGCGAGGCGGCGCAGGGCTACATGGCGCGCGAGCTGAGCCTGGACGAATACGACGGCTTCTGGGAGAACCCTATAACCCCCGGCGGCTGGATTTGAATAGGGGGAAGCGGTTGACTGGTATTTCTTTCCTCACTTTGATCTGCCTGGTTTTTAGTGGAGGGATCTCGGAGATATTGCTCAAAAATCATTACGCCGCATCTAAGATTGGTAGTAGTCTTAGTTTGTCTCTGATGTATAACACTGTAATACACACAATATAGCACTGCTTTCTCACCCAAGAGCTCTATGCTATCTATCTAAACCGCCCAAAACATCTTTTCGCCTCGTCGTGGTATCCTCTACAACAATCCATATGTTCGCCTCTGTACTAACTCCCTCCGTTGACTCTAAAAAAAAGAAATATTTCATCTACCAATCCCCTCAATTATCTAGAGGATCCTCTTGACGCTCAGCCCGCTGGCGTCGCCACCCTCCAACTCGATGAGGCCGCCGGCCTCGAGCTTCTTCTTCCACTTGTTGCTCTCGTAGCGCGCCAAGATCATGGTCATGCGCAGCGTGGCGTCATCGCTGGACTCGTGCTCCTGCAAGGTTTCGGCGACTGGCGTGAAGGTCCAGCGGCCAAACGCCCAGTTGAGAATGTACCGCCCACTCGGGTTGGCGTCGGGCTTGGGTACGTCTGGGTCCGAGTTGGCCGGGGCCGACGGGAGCGTTAGGACGGCCTTGATGCGGTAAGCCTCATCCTTGGGCGCCGCGCCGAGGAAGCCCAGGAGCTTGTCCGTGGAGACGCGCGCGTTCGCCTTGTCGCTCTTGATCTCGATGGAAAGCACCTCGACCTCGCCCTGATGGCCGTGGGAGTGGCCATCGCCGTTTGCGTGGTCGTGGTTGTTATTGTGGCTGTGGCTGTGGCTCTCGCCGTTACCATTGGGCTTGTGGTCGTCGTTGACCTCGGCCTCGGTCAGCTCCTGGGCCAGGCCGCCATCCACGCCGAAGACCAGGTTCATCGAGACCCATCCCTTCTGGCTCTTGACCTTGGCCACATCGACCTCGAGGTCTCCGACCCTGTCCACGCACTCCTCGTAGCGGTCCTCGCCGGCAGTCTCCCACTTGTTGAAGACAATCAGATCCGTGTACCGGGCTTGAATGCGGGCCGTGTAACTGGTGTCCTCGTAGCCCTCCCAGTTCTCGACGTCGATGACGCTGACGACGCCGTCGAGGAGGTACTTTCCAGAGTCGCGCGCCAGGCGGTTGACCTCGAGGGCGAGCGTGGCCGGGAACGCAGAGCCGCTGGTCTCGATGATGATGCGGTCGGGCGCGACAGTCTTCTCGAGCTCCTCCAGCGCGGGGCCCAGCTGGCCGACGAGGTTGCAGCAGATGCAGCCGTTGAGAAGCTCCTGGACGCCGGAGATGGCCGAGTTGGATGCCAGCTGCGAGTCGATGGCCAGGTCGCCAAACTCGTTCTTGAGCAGGGCGAGCTTGTAGGAGGGGTTCTGCTCGCGAAGCTGCGGGATCAGGTTGAGAATCAGAGTCGTCTTCCCGGAGCCGAGGAAGCCCGTGATGATGGTGATTGGAATGGGCGCCATCCTGGGTGTCACTAGCAACCTGTCGCTGGTGCTACCGTG
The DNA here is from genome assembly GCA_013406985.1 of Calonectria crousiana. Taxonomy (NCBI): domain Eukaryota; kingdom Fungi; phylum Ascomycota; class Sordariomycetes; order Hypocreales; family Nectriaceae; genus Calonectria; species Calonectria crousiana. Next base: position 671,938 of record VTGD01000007.1, read on the forward strand.
CCTTTTTGAATGTCAAATCTTTTTCCGACTTCAACGAAAATACCTCTGGTGGTATGGTGTCTCACATACTGACAAAGTACCCTCAGCCCACCAAACCATCCGATAGGGACCGATAGCGAGCTTATCGGCTCTTATCGGTCCACCACCCCGCGGTCTGCGCCTTGACGTCACCTCGTGGTTTGACATTGAGAACGGATCAGCACCATCAAAAATCAATTGCGTAGGCCGAGAACTGGGGCTTGGTCGTTGGGCTACATATTGCTTTCCTTTGTCTGTGAATTGGGTACGAGTTCCGAGTCCATTGTCAAAAGGCTCATCTGCTGCTTCTGCCCTCAAACAAGACAAAGACAGGCATTGACCACACAAATATGGCATTCACAGAAAACCTCACCACAACCTCACGCCCGGAGTCTTTCAAGGAACAGCTGGATCGGGCAGCCGACGAAACCCGCACGGGTTCCAACAAGCCAAACCCAGTCGTCGAAAAGAGTGAGTCCGATTTACGTAGCATGCTTTTTACGTTCGATAGTTTCTCTCGGCAGCACTAACATCAAAGCAGTTACTGAGTACGTACCCGCCGCAGCCAAAGTCCTCGGCGTGCAGAGCGATCCCCAGGAGCCAAACAAGCCTGAGATTCCAGGCCCGCCGAAACGGCCGCTCCACGATGACAAGATCGAGGAGTTTGTGAGGGACCAGCACCGGAGCAATGGAACACATGGTTTCCTGAATGGCCAGGACAAGCGAGGCTAGACAGACATGTCTGACCTTGGCGCGCATGAGGCGGAACACTTTGGGGCGTTTGGCGGGATAGAACTAGCCAAGAGAGATCCAGATTCACTTCTCACCTATTCGGGAGCAAGGCTCTAGCGTGCATGCGATCGAGACTCAAGGAGAAACCATGCAGGGGCTTGATCAGCCTATCCAGCAACATGAATTGTCCAGGGCAGGGACAGAATTGGCTAAGAATGCGACGTCGGGCAAGTACACGACAATAGAGCCGTCATTCCTTTACAACCTGGCAATCTCGTGCATGCAATCTACGTGTGGCTCTGGACCAGCGCTGGCCCGTTTGGGTTGAGCATCAAATTTTCTCGTGATGAAATATCCCCCCTTCTTGGCGTTGAACGTCCACTGATTGATCATTGCAAGCAATGACCGAGTGACGAAAAACTTCCTATATCCAAGGGTTTTACTCTTCTGAGCGTTTCCCACTAGGGGAAAGGCAACGCAACACCGTGGGTTTGCCCCGAAGGGCTGGGTGAGGGTCGTGGCAGCTCAGTTGGCTTTTTGATAGAGAAGAAAGGAAAAAAGAGAACTGAAATTTGGGCGAGGGCTGCGCGTTAATAAAGACAAAATCTTACCTGCGCTAGTCTGGTTTGGGAACCATCTTAGTCAGCGACTGAGCTCCCAACCACCCGGCAAAGTGGGTAACTGTGGGTTTAGTTGCAGCCTCGTCAGGGCAACCAAACATTGTCTTAGAGAATTTTTTTTTTTTTTTGCAAATTCTTCTCAGCATCCTGGAAAGTATATCGATATTACATTACATAAAAGTGGAATGAATACTAGGGTAATTTGTTGGACATCAATGTAATGTTACTTCAAAATCAATCAAGCGGAGCACTACGGGTCTGCAATACCACGCTTGAATGAGTGCGAGCTTGACGCTGCATAACGTATATCTCAGCTTTTCTAGCCAAAATACACAAACACAATAACTAAATCACGACAATGCCTTGCGTTTACTGTCATTTCTTTGGCCGCGATTAGAATTGCACAGTGCCCATGGTGGAGCGTTTCCATTGCAACCATTCAAGAGTTGGACTGTAAGCCCACAGGAGCTGATCATGACTCCAGGCTCCATCCACTCATCTCGAGACCATTACCAGAGTCAATTGCATCAAGCCAGTCGGTGCTCAGTTGAAGGATTGCGTCGTCGCCCCACTGGGCGTCGTACATGTCTTGGAGCTCCGTAAAACAGTCTTTGAGTGCGTTCTCGACCGCCAGAGAGGGCCCGCTGGGCATTCCCTGCCGTCCACTCTCGACTTGGAATCCACCATTCAAAGCTTGGTGGTCCGGAGCGACCATGTCCGGCAGCCCCATCCCAATCTCTGGGGTGTGGGATTGGGGCGCTGAGCGTGTGTGATATCGACGTGAAAGACTAGCGGAATCGCCAACCACCGTTTCCACAGCTTGTGTTGCAGACGCCGTTACCACGTCTGTCAACACAGCATCGCTCAGGCGATCAAAAACTTCGTGACAATTCTTTTGCGCATTGCACCGTTCAGATACCGCCACCAGCACATTTGAGCACGCCCGGCAACTATTGACAATGTCCACAATCAGCGGCTCCTCGGTCAGCTGAAATGGGTGTGTTCCGTGTCCTTGGAGACAAAGCCGCTTGTCTCGGAAGTGCCGACTTAGCACGTAGACGTACGATAGCCCAGCCATGAAAACCGAGTGCATGGTGAACCAGGAAAAGTTAATCTTTCGCGACCGAAGCAAGTACGCGTAGAGCGTAATCGACTGCTTAGCCGCGGAAAAGACCTGCTGAAGACCGAGGCTGTCATCGCTTGCGGATACAGTTGATGGTGATGGGCGATAGAGCAGAAGAACCCCGTTGTTATACAGCAGCTCGTACCAGGCCTTGGATCGAAAGCTTGACCGCGCCTCGACGAGCGGCGTCAACAGGTCCACGTCGGGGAGGTTTAGCTGATCGGTGTCGGCGCGCCAAGAGCTTAGCTCCTCGGCGAGCTTGTTCCGGGTTTGGTGGATGTCTGACCCCGGCCGAAGCGCGGCTCGGTTGGAACGGTGCAGCGAAGTCAGACAACGACCGCATATGCTGCGGTAGCGGACCAGGTGAACAAAGAGCGCCGTCCGATAGCTCGGGGGAATTCTAGGCGAACCTTGGTCGCCGCATATGCTGCCTACAGACGAATTTGTGGCCTCGTCCAAGTCCTCGGTTGGGAGTTCAACATCAATATCTTCGAGGCAGATTGCCAACGGTCGTCCCAGGGTGATAGACACGACTCTTTTGCTTGATTAGCCGCCAATTGACTTACAAGATGCACCAGTGTGAATTGCATACCTATCAAGAGCAAAGACGCTCCAAAAACACCTACGGCGCACTTCGTTTTCCTCGAATCTAGGGGACAAGTAGGAAATCTCGGCCTGCGGACCAGAAGGTTTGGTAAGCCGATACATTGTTTCCCGATGCAAGCCAAGCTCGAAACAAATCCGTGCCGCTATTCCGACAATGTGCCACAAGCCTAATTGTTTTGTCAGCTTGCGAGTGATGTCAAGGAATTTGGGTCCTCACTCCCAGACGTGGCTTTAGTCGAACTGGTCAAACGAAATTGGCACATCAGCAACAAGGCCTGCAAGGCTCTCAAGCCGCCATCACATAGAACCGTATTCAGATGGGCCATGGATCTCTGATAGTGTGTTTCTGCATCCGGCAAAACCATCCAATCAAACTTGTACGCCTGCGACGTTGCCACAGCCAGCACCATGTTGAACATGAAAGCCTCAAACGCATGGGTGCGCAAGAAGGCTGCATCGCTGTACACTCGGTCAACAGTGGCCCGCACCGCCCGCGGGTGCAGAAACGGATACGATAAGTGGTCGTGGGCCAGGTACGCTTCCACGAGGCTCCTGGACAGCTGCTCAGGCGGCAGCGCCTCGTCTCCAATGCTCCATCGCGGGCCGCCGAGACCTGCACTGGCAGCGACAGCAGCCGACGGGACTGCTTCGATGGGCCGCTCCGGAGCGATTGAGACGCCGGCCGTCATCAGGCTTGCAAGCAAGATGCCACTCGCAGATCCCAGATAATGCCGCTCGCTGCCCGCGCGGGTTGACAGGAACGACACCTCATTGGCGACATCGTCGGCCGTGGTGGCCGCCGCGCCCGCGTGGCCAGCGTCATCAGCCAGCCCTGGCGCGCCATCGAGGCTCGGGTCGAACGCCAGGTCCGCTGTGGCGCCGCCCGACGCAACGACGCAGAGCCTCTTGTTCGCGGCCTCCAGCCGCTTATTGGCGGATTCGAGACCGCTGATGCGGCGCTCCAGGCGCTCGACAAAACTCCTGCGGTAGACGGGCTCCTTGTTCCGCTCCGAGTAGACGCACTCCAGCCTCTTCTTCTGGCAGGGGACGCATGCCGGACGCCTCTTGTCACACTTGGTCTTGCGGCGGTGGCATCGGTCGCACGCCTGGCCCTGCGATTGGGAGTGCGATTGGGACTGGGACTGGGACTGATCCGCGTCCGGAGTCGAACTCATTGGTCGTTCAGCTAATTATCGGCGTGCAAGATGCAGCATCTTTCGGTCGCTGGTGGCCGATTTGCGCGGAGGTTGGTCTTATGGGGATCTCCAGGCCCAAACATGTTATCCCCAACAGCCATTACTCGCGGGCGATGCTGAAGAGGGGCAAAGATCGACAGGCCTCGGTCACAAGGCGCCGACGTCGGCTACATGGAGCCGATTGCCTCTTTCCAACCAAGCATCTGTGCTTGTGTTCGCTGGTCCTCCACAAAATACCCCATGGGGAGAACCAGGGTCCCAGCGTCGCATCGAAACCGCGGTCAAGCGGGGAGCAGCAGCTATATGACCAAGAGGATTGGGCCGGAACCCTGAAACCATCTTCTTTACTCTCTTGGCAAATGCTGTGAGTCTGCGCCATTGAGCCTCAGCTTGATGATGCCAAGCAAGCTGGTTACCGGGGACCATGGCGCCTCCGTTCAGATGAGCGAGGGTGCCGAGGTCAACAAGGAGGTATGAGAAGCATGCCGTTTCGGTCAATTCACTGCTGGTCCAGCATCTAACGCGACTCTGCAGCATGCGTCCAGTCAACAAAGCCTGGAAGAGGCCATTGTTGGCCCAACCGAGCAGAAGCGCCTGGTTCGCAGGTTCGACTACAGAATCATCCCTCTTGCCGCGGGCATCTATCTGCTCTGCTACCTGGACCGCTCCAACATTGGCAACGCCAAGGTTTTGAACGCGTCGACCAACGATGACCTTTTGTCCGATACTCACATGACGTCTTTTCAATACACCATCGCCCTGATGGTGTTTTTGATCGCCTATGCCATTTTCGAGGTGCCCTCCAACTACTTCCTCAAGAAGATGAAGCCAAGCCGCTGGATTGCCTTTCTCATGTTCTCGTGGGGAACCATTACCATGTGCCTGGCAGCTACGCATAGTTACGCAGGTGTCACAGTTGCGCGGTTCCTCTTGGGCGTTTTCGAGGCTGGTATGTGCTCCCTTTTTGTTCATCATCTGTACGCACGCGTGGCTAACACGGATGCGCAAGGCTTGTTCCCCGGGTTGGTCTACTACTTGACTTTCTGGTACCGGCCCGAGGAGAGATCGGTCCGAGTCGCCGCCATCCTTGCATCCGCAACCTTGGCCGGCGCGTTTGGCGGTGCCATTGCCTACGGCGTCGGGCACATGAACCAGACCCACGGCCTGTCAGCCTGGCGGTGGCTCTTTATTCTCGAAGGCCTGCCCTCGGTGTTTTCGGCATTGCTGGTTTGGTTTTTCCTCCCCGACTACCCGGAAACTGCAACCTGGTTGTCCCCGGCCGAGAAGGCCCTCGCCGCTCTTCGCCTCGCTGAGCAAGGCTCGCACGGCAGCAGCAAATCGTTGACCTGGCAAGATGCCAAGGAAACACTTCTCGAATGGAGGCTGTGGTGCCATTACTTTGTACGTCCTGCGCTTGGCATTGTGGTTGAAACAAAGTTTGTGTGTGTACAGGGCTGATGCTTGGCAAATGCAGATCTATTTTGGCATCTCCGCACCTTTTTCGAGTCTATCCCTGTTTACTCCATCCATCACTGCAGGTCTCGGAGTAAGTTGCCATTTTATGTGGGAATAATACAAGTGTTGATTGGCTGCTGCAGTTTGAGAACCTCAAGGCCCAACTGATGACTGTACCGCCGTATGCAGCTGCATATGTTGTTACCTTGTTGGTTTCGTGGTCGGCAGATCACTACAATGCGTGAGTTACAATTTTAATATCCCCTGTTATTTGGTATATACTTACAGCATAACTAGACGTGGCCTCCACTCTGCAGTCTTCTCCAGTATCGGAGCTGCTGGCTTTATCGCCTCCGCAACACTTCCCCCGGATGCTTACTCTGTAAGTACGCGTGCGAATACTCTATTGCCTCAAGTGTTGAGCTGATTTCTTTTTTTTCTCTCATATAGCATCGCTATGGGTGTCTTATCGTCGCAGCTTGCGGCTCTTTCGCATGTATCCCTCCGCTTCTTGGGTGGCTGTCTTCAAACCTCCAAAACACAGCCACCATCGGATTGGCAATTGCCCTCAACGTTTCGATGGGAGCTCCGGGTCAAATTGTGGGCGTGTGGATTTACAAATCGGATGAATCGAAAAGGGGGTTTCCGACCGGTCACTGGACCAATGCCGGCCTGCTGCTGTTTGTGGCCGTCGGCTGCGTGGCGATGCACTTCTACTACGTTTGGAGAAACAAGCGTGCGGCTGGTTTGGGCGAAACCCGTTTCAAGTACTAAATAGCTGGTAAAGGCTTATTTTTTACTCTGAACATGTCCTTAGGCGTCTGTAGTTCCCGGTGATGAATGCACGGAACTCAATTATTGAATTGAGAGATGGAAAAGCTTGCCTCGTATTGAGTCAGTCAGATTGGGAAAATTAATTCCTTCCCTTCAAAATATAGTAACATATTCTTTCTTGAGCAATTCAAATTCCTTATTTGAAATCGAATCAGCAATATGTCTGGTTGATACAGTGCCAAGTCTACAATACGTATAAACAACTCGGATCAACTCCCATCATATCTTTCCTCGCTCAAGGAACCGAACAGGGACAGGTACTACCCGGCTTCGTAGGTATTCTCCAATTCCCTTGCCCAACCCATCAATTCTACTCGAGCTTGCGATTCCGCCTCCCAAAAAGTCCAGGACCCGAAAATGAACGGCCAGGATATTTGGAAACTCGCATCGCTCGACTCTCGACTCTTGGCCACGCTCATTCTTCTTCCAGTCGTCTCCAAAAAGGCCTTTTAGTGTTGGGATGGTCAAAAAGGATTGCAGCCAAGGGTACTCGTCTTCGTGCCGAACGAAGAAGCCGACGTTTGAGTTGTCCGCTTTGTCTCCAGATCGAGCGTGAACGATACTGCCCAGCGGAGCGAGCTCCGTGGGACCAAATATTGTCAAAGGTTGAAGATTAGATGTTTCGTATGAACGCTGCAGGATGGGATAGTCGCTCGTCTTAGGCGCAGGCTCAACTTCGATCACGCTCCCATTGGAGAGCTCCACCCTGTGATGCAGCTTGTCCAGACTAATTCGTGCCGGAAATATCTCCATGAACGGCTTCGGGTCCATGGTGCGAAAGTCGAGATTCATATGGTAGCCTGGGCTCGCGTTTTCTTTTTTAGCTGACCAGGGACTGCCAACTTATCCAAAAACGGTTCACTTACCGGGATAGCTCTGCATTCTCAAGGCGTAAATCGGTATCTTGAAGTGGTCTGCATCAATGTCTTGCTTTCTCCTTGCCTGGGCAAAGATCCTCAATGACACCGTGCCGGCCTGCTGGCTATTCGGGTTCAGCACGGTTGAGCCGTAGAGCTCCACGGACCACTTGCAGAACTTGTGGTTCCTAAAGGAATAGTCAAGCTGCTGGCGAACCATCTGGGCTTTTTCTTCTATATCCAAGCCGTTGATGTAAAAGGTGGCCTCGGCTTGGTAGCCTCCCGGCGCAGCAATCATGGCCTTGGTGGAGGGAGGCGGTGGAGAGCCGGATACGCCAGAGACGTAGACTCTATCCGGCCCTTGCTGAACAATCTTGATGTCCCTCAAGTCTGCTACGACGTCGGAGTTCAAATATCGCTCCCCCTGGATCTCATATAGAAGCTGTGCGATGGTGTTAAACTGAGTGACGTGCCCTGCGTCCACATCTCGTTTCGTGATGATGCAAGTTCCATCGTTGGCAATCTCGGCGATGGGAAATCCCAGATCTACTAGATCCGTCAAAAACGCCTTGAATCCTGAAAAATTAGCACCAGTCACGTAAGGTCCGCACTCGATCAGATCTGGAGCCGGGTCAGCATGCAACGCAAGGCCAGGGATGGCGGACTCATCTCGTACGTCCAGCAACCAAAGCGCCAGCCAGCTGATCAAACGAATCACGAGACCAGCCATGCCACCACGCCGCAGCACCAATAACCGGGGAAGCGTCCGTCACGCGGCCGCAGATGACGATCTGGGCGTTGCTTCGGAGAGCCTCGACGATTCCCCAGGCTCCAATGTACGCAACTCCGCAGTGTGGTTCGAGCTCCCAGTCGTCCAGCTTCCAGTCAGGATGGTCAAGATGGAGGAACTCCAACCCCAACTCTTGTTTCTTCTCGGCATCTGAAATAAGGTCCGAGATGTCATCGCCGAGAACCGATGCCACGACAACGTCGGAATAGCCCCGCGCCTGGCACAGCTCCTGCACCTTCTTGGTGAGGGCCGGGGTGTTTAGCGCGCCAGCATTGGTCACCACTCGAATCTTATTCTGGACAATCAAGTCCAGAGATTCCTCTAGCTGCATAATGAACCCGGGTTCATAGCCCAGAGATGGGTCTTGCTGTTTGGTAATGGCGTTCCAGGCAATGTTCATCTCAGACAGCCAGTCACCGACAATGACATCGATGCTGCCATCGCCCGCCATGCGCTTCATGGCCGTCGGGCTGTCGCCCGTAGCCCCCGACACATTGGCGATTCGAATGGCTCGTTTTGACGTCATTGGCGTATGTGTGCTTGTGTTCCAGGCAAAGCAAATGGTTGGACTCGTCACCCAGTCCGTACTAAACAGCCGGTTAAATTCAAATTCTCTCAATGGTTTCTCGCATTCTGGTCTCCATTGCAGCGGCACTCCAAAGCGGCATTAACACATTTGTGTCGGGTGCCGGCGCCGAACTCCCGCCCATCGGCCACGCGGGGCCGATGCGAATACCCTGGTCGATTTCATCCATCACTCGAGTCCCAGCGGCCATTGAATTCCCCAATCATTTTGGTTGAATTACAATTACTTTGGAGTGCATGTGCTAGTATTGTCACCGTTATTATGATATCGACACGGTCAACAATGCTAGTATGCGACGGTACCAATTTGATTTCACAAAAATTATCGCCATAGTGATGGGAATCGCATCAAACAGGCTCGCTACAAACTCGAAAAGACAATGGTTCAAAAACACGGCCGTAACATTAATTTACATCTAATATTTAGGTGGTCTCAAAATCTTGATAATGATTTCAGATTTAACCTGGATGTTTTGTTAGCCAGTCTCAAGACAATCGTCTACACTACACTCACGCTTCTTGCAAGTCCATCCCCCTGTAAGAAGTAGCGGGCCAAGGTAAGACTCGGGAACTGAAATTCTTTGTTAGTCTTGGTCGAATATTCAAGGTTCCAGTCTTGGGGACCTACCCAGAAGTCCCTCTTGGAAGCTACCGCAGAGATATCCCCATTTGGGATCATCATCACAATTGGTAAACTGCGAGGTGCCTCTGGTCTCGCTCGGCGTGTTTCGGTAGTTCCACTCACAAAATCCGTGGCTCGACTATCATGGTGTTAGAAACCGGACTCATCAAATCAGAGCAACACGTACCAAGCAAGTAAATTCCAGGGTAGCAGAATCGAAGGTGGGTTCCTTGCCAGCGCAATCCTCGACCTTGAAGATCTGATCCAGCGTCGCCCATCCGTTGTCGTAAATTGCAAACGTAAGATCGATATGCGTGTTTTGGGGGTCATTGGGGTTGTGCAGGGCGTAGGTGTTACCGGCGGCTTCATCGTACCACCACTGGTTGCAATTTCCTCCAGCGCTGAAGGCCTCGCACGATATTTCATCAGTCTCCTTGGCGAAATCGAGCACCTTTACGCCAGTGCTTCTCGAAGAAACGAATCCGTTGGCTTTAAGCGCTGTCGAGAGCACAAACAGTTGCAGCTGGCGGTATAGTTCGCTCGACTGAATTGTGAGCGCAGTGGTGACCCTCTGCGAAAACCCACCCTCTTTGCAAGCAGCCAGGAAAATAGTGTGGTTTCCCTGGATCTCTTGCACTGCGGATAGCAGATTTTCTTGGTAATCTTCAACCAGGCTTGCCAGGTTGGCACCTATGTCCCCGAGTTGGAGGAAGCGATCATTGGCCGTTTGGGTCACCCCCAACGTTTGTCCCAGTTTCCCTGACAGATCAAACGCGGCACCCAATCCAGCGCGAATAAATCCTACAAGCTGCCCGCTGTCACCAGGTACAAATCCTGTGAACATGGAAACAACATTGAGAGTGGAACCAAGCACTTTCATGAGGGTGCTTGTCGAGGCCGGCGATTCGACTTCAGGTGCCACCTTGGCTACGATCGCGTCGATGGTCTGTCCAGCAAGAGAAGCACCGTTGCTAAGGGCCTGTGAATATTGGTTGAAGAATTGGTAGATGGTATAAATATTCCAGAGTGCCTGTTCCGTCGGAGTCAGAAAGTGGAAAGGACACTATGAGAGGGAGCTTACGTAGAATTGCTGGTTGGAATAATATTTTTCTGGGCTGTTGGTTTGGAATGGTGAGCAAGTGTCGCTCGTTATCAAGTTACAAGTAAGGCCAGTGTATCCCTAGTAACTTGTAAGCCCAGGCATTCGTACCCCCGGGGTGCTCTAGGCGCTTACATTGAATTGCAAGTAGCACTGGGCGAAGCCGAGTTGGTCGCAGTTCGCTTCGGTGCCGTTCGCAGCCATCCATTCGGTAATGTACTTGTCCATTTCAACTATGATCTTGTCAATACTGGTATCCACGCAGCCGATTTTAGAGAGACAAACGAGCGGTCCAGCACTCTGCCTTCAGCCCCGTTGAAGCATTTGGAGCACAGTCGATGCTTTGGTTAAGAGGCAGAGCAGCAACTGGCGCAACCCAGCATATTGCGGAAAACAAACTCAACCAAATAATATACGTCTTCATTTTTGATGAGAAAATTAGAACCGAAGATTCATCTAATGTACTTGAAGATGGTCGATAAATTCGACTCCAATTTAAGAGATAATCCTGGCCCAACCCTTATATACACTTCTACGCGTATTCGGATTAATTCCCAAGGGTTGCATGTTTCCGTGTATTTTTAAAGCGCATTACCGATATCTACATTGATCAATCGGTTAATTGAAGGGGCACATCTTGGAAGATGACCATATACCCGTTCGAGCTACATTGGTTCTCTGCGCCTCGGATCTTGTCATTCGGGAAGAACGCGGGCATGTCTAAACTCAAATAACTGGAGATTAATCCTTCAATGTGACATAAAATCTACGATATACTTGATTTGTACGGGTGAAACGCTCGTATTCTTAGCAGAAAAATTATGCGTGAGACAGTGATGCTGCCAGGTCTTGGCTGATGCAACCGTATTAGGAAACTCGACATGCCAGTCAGCCCTAGAAGGGCTAGCCTTGGGAGTGCATCCTCGACTTGAGAGCTGAGAGAAGTTCTTAGCGAGGAATGTTCTTTATTCCAAATATCAGTTGGGATCATACGATCAGTGATGCATGAACCTGATCTCGGTTTGCTTAATTCCGGCTTGGCCACGAAGCCTCAGGAGTATATTGTCCACCGGATAATGAAACGCAGCGTTCGATCAAGTTTGATTGGGATATTGATTCACATGAGCTTGACTGTAAGGCTGAAGGTTATTTCAAGTCGTGCGCTAAACTTTCATCGCGAACAGATCTGGATTCTCGGTTCAACAGCACGAGGATTTGGGCTATTTTCCCGAACAGGTAACGGGTGAAGTGTCAAACATAAGCGATCGCCAAGAGTTTGAGGCCCTGGGAATGATGAAACGAGAGAGGCCAACCATATCTCCCATTCCTCTCTGAAATCACTCAGCCCCAAAAGAAAATCCACAGAAAATCCACAGACCAAATTGCAATTGAACAATAATAGTAAGACTTTTTCTACTTTCTCTTTTTGACCAGTGGCGCTGCATGAGAAAACCTATCGACAAAATCCACATGATGCCGCACTCGGACTAAGTATCAGGGACTTCGTAGTACTTTCGCAGACAAGCATCCAAGAAATCTCCACATATGCCCGATTGTTCCATGATAAAGTGCCCAGAATAATATGGTTTTTTTTTTCGACAGCTTCCTAGCAAACATTCCAATCTGATAATAGTGCGTATGGCTGCGAAAATGATGGACGCATCATCGATAATTGGAAGGATAATAGTAATACACCCTGTCGGAGCTTAGTTATCGTTGATATCAGTGTCGTTAAACCGTCATTTAGCACTAGCCGATGCCCTTTTAATGTGGGAGACAAATCGTATCCTGTACAAAAAGAATGCCGAGAAAATTGCGTCTTGGCAGGTGCGGTGACGGGTCCGCAAGGGGTTTATTTCATGCTCACAGTTGGTTGAGGGCTGATAGCTTGTAGCCAAAGCCCTACGACAAACCAATACATCAATCCCAATATCCTTCTTGTTAAAACAGACGCTTTCCAGTAATTAGAACAAGATTGTTCACTTTATGTTGAAAATACCTCAGGGATGAAGGGAAACTTGTGCGATTTGGTCGGGAGCTGAACGAATTAACGAGTCTATTCAACTTCAAGCGCCGATCAAACGTTAAATACACGTAAATCTTTAGTCTATTTATGCTAAATATTTAAATAGGTTTATCTCTTTGCATTTCTGCTTAGTTGAAGATCCAAGGTGTTCTGGCAGGCTCCACCGCTGGGTCTCAAGATGGGTCATGACAACTAGCGCACGCCGTACTTATTAATAATTCGTAAATCTTTGAGCCCACTTCCACCACGCCATGTACGCTTTGTCTATTCCTCAACCTGCTAACTCCGAGTCTCATTTATTCATACAATGGCACAACAATCAGTCGTCATTGCCGGATCTGGCAACATTGCACAATACTTCACTGAAGAGTTCCTACGCGGTGGTACATATGCCGTTGCCATCATCTCCCGCACTGACCGCGAGTTCTTCCACAAGCCCGGTGTCACCTTCCACGTCTTGAAGGAATACTCAAAGGATGAGATCTTGCCTATACTTGACAGCTCCAATGCTGTCGCAGTCATCTCAACTGTGACAGGCGATGATCCGGTTCAATACACATCATCTCACGTTGCCATACTCGATGCTTGCCGTGAATCTAAGACCTGCAAAGGGATGATTCCGAGCGAGTATCTTGGTAATCTCCGAGATTTCCCAGAATATCCTCGCCCTAGTTACACCACCAACCACCCGTTTCGCAAAATCCTTCTCAAACAATCTGATGTCAAGTGGACATTGGTCAGCCAGGGCTGGCTGGCCGATTACTTCGTCCAAGTTGCCGATGGATCCAAAAGTTATGTGCGTCCATTCCCAGAAGGTTGGCCTATTAGCCTAGATCGAAAAAGCGCCCGTGTCATTGGTACTGGGAATGAGCCCATCACGTGGACTTCTGCTCGCGACATGGCCAAGGCCGTGGTCAAGTTGATCCCTCACCAAGAGTGGCCGAATCATACTTTTATTTTTGGAGAGATTGGAACTTGGAACCAGGCTTTTGAAAAGGTTGAGAGGTCAATTGGCCAGAAGCTCGAGGTGAGATGCATTCGAGATCGGGCTTGAGACAAACACTGACAAGTGAACAGCGCACATATCAGACCAAGGAAAATATCGATGCAGATATTGCTCAAATTGAGGATTTAGACAAGCAATTTACAGCTACCATTGATGAATGGTCGTTGCTTGGCGCAAGTGCTGTGCCTCACGACGAGGCTCTTGAACTACGCGAGAAATACTTCAAGGACGTGCATTTCCGAACGATTGACCAGCTTTTGGAAGAATCCAAGGCGGTCCAAATTATTTAAGCTTCTATGTATTTTAATAGAATAGTGTCGTCTTTTCGCCATCTTTTAGGATGTTTCTCTTGGATTCGAGGTGGTAGACAAGTTTTGTGAACGATAGCCGATTTTTATAACTGAACGGCAACATAGACATTGTTAACCATAAAAAACAATGAGGAATGGTAATTTTAATAGGATTTACTTCTATCAAATAAAAAGCCTTCTTTGCACTCCAGATTTTGATCTAGGCCGTAAACTCACCCACCCAGGCTTAAAGTTGAGATTACTACTATCAACACAACAGTCTCGCTAACCAGATCGACAAAACCTAGGTATTATATGCAGGTGCCACATAATTTAGCCACTCTTTTATGGTTTATGGGTTATCATAAGTCCAATGATTGATCTTTGTTACAGGAAAACCTCGGCCAGTATTGGCTGCATCCACATTGTTTGTGTCTGAATGTTACGAGAGTAAGTCGCCAGTTCAACTATTATCACCGCTTTCGGAACACATAGCGCTCTCATTAAAATAGAAGCGATAATAATAATAACCCGTATACATACGGAAACCCATCATTGAGGTTGACCCGTCTTCATGCTTGATGCCTGCACTCAAATTGAACGGCTGAGAGCTCTAGGGTAGGATAGCTGATATAGACATATCCATTCCATTCAATTTGGCTACTAATAGTTAAGAGAGGAGGGTCCGATGACTTCATCGCTAGTTATGACCTATTGTAGTAAGTTTTAAGAGACAGAGTGTTGTCATGAATTATTCTCGAGAGTACGACTCTTCACGACCACAATCACGATTTCATCTTTGACCCTCGTACTGGAGGCCATACAATTGGTCAATCGTCGCAGCTTTAGCAATTAACCCGGGCTTATAAAATCAATTGTTTGGTGTTGAAACCATGGTTGACACAGAACTGTTCTGGTCTCGGTCTCGGTCTCGCACCGAATGCAAGAGTGAACTGAATTCCCGAATTGGACGACGCGGCCGAAGATTTCCGCTTTTGAATGGAACAATAACCCCCCAAGAAGAGAATTTACGAGCATAGAAATGCGCCAGCAGAGAGACATTGATTCGGGTTGAGATTCACATATGGTAGCTGGATAAAAACCCTTTTGGACATGACATAATTCAAGGTGCGCACATGGATTATGACAGCGGATTTTAGGTTGTTAATTTTGAGTTGTTATTATAGTTTTACGGAACGGGACCTGAGAATAGAAACATATAATTGCTCGCACAAAAAAAAATCGATTCAGAACCAAAGCTTCACATGGGATGATATTTCTAAGTTTAGGAGAATTTCTCAACCGCAAGGCTACATCCTGTATCATGACTACCGAGATGCAGGCAGTGAGTGACGCAGGTTAATGGGAGCGGGGCTTCAGCGGAAGCCCCGGTTTTTAGAACAAGATTGTCAACTTATCTCGCACAAACTATCGAGGTTACAGTTTCATCGAGCTGGAGGATGCTTAACGCCGGCTGACATGGTTGCTTACGCTCAGCGTGCGAAGACAGCCACATGCAAGAGTGATGAAAGATGGTCTGATATTGCGAAACTTCAGGATTGGTCCGCTAGATATTCTCCGGGCGGATGCGCCAGAACTCAACGCTAGGCGGCGGTCAAGCTTGAGGAGGGGGGAGGGAGCGGCGTCTTGACAGGGTCGGGGATGGTTATCGGCAATACACGATTGATCAAGTTCATCAGTGCAAGCCCAGCCCTAGACCTCGTTTGAACTTTCTTCGCAAGTAACAGAGCTGGGATGGGGTCAAACTTTTTTGCCCAGCAATGCTGCAGCGGCTTTACACGCAAAAAGGGCCCGGTGCTAGAGTGTCATGAGGGGGGCGTGAACCGGATGTACCGGATGAAGAACTGGGGGCGTGTGCGTCATGGCCTCGGTACGGTGTTTTCCTTGCACGTTTAACTGGCCGCCTTTATTCCTGGCAGCTGGGTTCGCCAGCGCGAATCATTTTTGCAACTCGAACATGAGAATACGCGGGGTTGACCTGCTGCGTGGTCGAGGGCAGAGGTGGCAATCCACACAGCCTGGGCGTTGAGTGAGCACTTACACGGCAGAAGAACTCTTGGCCCCCCCTCCTCTCTTTCACTGGCTCAGATAGGTTTGAGCACACGCGACACCGCCCACAACCAGAGACACAGTCTCACGGACACACAACGGGATTTCCACGGCCCTCAGCGCTAACGCACGCCCCTGCTAATGGAAGTGGGTGTGCAGTGCGGCGATCTTGGCCGGGAGTGGAAATGTGAGCAGTGACGTAGCTGGGGCGGGACTTGAGTGCGCGCGTGAGGCACAGAACAATGAATCTGCCAGATCACAACTCTGGTTAAAGAAAAAAAAAGAAGGGAGCGGGAACAGCAACCAAACCACTGGATCACAGTGACTGAGCTGAGAATGAAAAAAAAAAGAAGGGTGCGACCTGAGAAAAGTGACCGGAGTGATGCATAGTTGCATCGCCATTAACCCCAGTAGCGATCCATTGCTCTGCCACATTCTGATTCATCTAATCAGCTGATAAGCTTATGTCGTCGAGGGGAAGGTATACGTGCGCTAGCATAGATCAATTTACGAAATACGGGTGTGTTACGCGGGTCGAAGTCGGTCCGCAAACAACAATGAAAAAAAGGAAAGAAAAAAAGGTGAAAGGGACATGGCTGACAGTTGCATTTCTCTATGCGTTTTCATCCCGCCCACTCATGTCCTTTGCCTCTTTGGGATCGCGCTGGTAGGGCTGGGTTGTCATCAATGGCTGTTAATGGCCTATCTGGTCCAATATGGAATGGCCAAGTCGGTAATTGCATCGCGCACACCTCGGAGAATACCCAGCGGACTGTGTTTGTAAGCGCTGCGTCCAGGATGGGACCGCCGTCTTTTTTTTACCGTTGGTCAATGCTGCCAAGGTTTCATTTTTCATCGGCGGATGAGCAATGGTGCGAGGGAGGGGGGGAGGGGGGCGTCCCTCTTTTACGGCACATCGGAGTCTCATCAGGCTCCGAGCGGCGAATGATAAATGGAGGATGGGATCGAGAGTCTGCAATTCCAGGCTACCTAGCAGCCTTACTCCGGCATCGTCGGGAAAAGCTTTGTTGGCCATTGGCCTCTCTGGGACTTCCGGGCTTGGCTCCCAGTCCGTGGCTCCGCTGACCCCAGTGTCATTTTTTTTTATCTTGTTCCGTTTTTTTACTTTTGGCGGCGTTTGTCGAATCGGCGATGAAACGGCTTGCTCCGGAGGAAGAGAGCGGAATGTGAAGAAGAAAAGAGGGCCAGGGAAATGGGATGTGGCTTGTGCTCTCGCCATACGAACATACGCGAACGTGAAGGGAAAAAAGAAAAAGAACGGATGACGGTGTCCGCGGAACAAGGAGAGATCGGATGTCTCTAATTATTATACCAGCGCGTTGGCGGCAGTGGTTCGGTGATGGGAAGAGCAAAAGGCTAAAAGTGCCCTGAAAAGCACCATGATGCTGCGCTTGGATAGGGTTATAAGAGGATCATGTGGCATCATGGCAGAGCGACAGCCAAGGGATAACAACACCATCATCATCAGGTCTATACAGTTGGCCGAGCCCCCTGGCCGGAAAATGGGGACCGTGATTCCAGGTAAAGCAGCGGCTGTGATGATTATCTGTACTGTACACGTACGCTGCTCGCTGTCCGCGGGCTCGTCGCGGCAAATCCTATACACGCGTCGCCTGTCCGGCCATCTCCCCATGTAGAAGATGCATGATAATCACACAGTCAGTCGCAATCCTTTTGGGTGCGCGCGCGCGCGCGCGTGCATGCTTGCCCGTTGCGACGGTTCTTGTGGCTGCCCGCTATGGCTTGCAGCACCCGCAGCCCAGCATCTGGCCGCCAGGGAAGCCGTGTTCCGAGTTGGCGGTCTTGGCTGTCAAATCGACACCCCCTCCCCTCATCTCAGACATCGTTGAATGGCAGACGACAGCTCGGTCCCCATCACCCACCGAAGCTCCCAGTGGTGATGGCGACAGCGCCGAAAACCGCCGTCGTCGTCAAAAAGAGAAACGACCAGCCCCCCCCCCCGGGCGCAACTGGCCTCACTGAACCCTGTCCGCCTAGAAGCACGGGAGGGTTCTCCCCCCACCCATTGGCGCCCCGTGGCATGTGGGCACTCCCGATTCCCATCCACGGGCCTGGCTCAATACGTGGATGCATGTTGGCTAGTGTCACCATCATGCTCCCAGCACGCTGCCGGAGCGGGCCCCGGCGAGCTCTATGGCTGGCTCGGGCAACCCTGGCTGCGTCTTGCAAGTACCGCATGAGGTCCGGTGTCGTGTGTCGTGTGTGTGTGAATACTTCGTCCCAGACCCATTGTGGGTGGCATTCCCAGGTTCCGTCCTCCACCCGGCTCCCAGTCCCACGTCCCAGGCAAAGAGCCCCAAGACAGGTCTCAGGCCAGGCAACTTGCAAGGCACAGTCATGAACAGTCGTAGTGTAGCTGACCAGGCAGTCAATGCCATTATTCGCCGGGCTTTCCTTCCCATGTTCACCCCCCCAAGCGTCTAATTCGTCTTATACTCCCCCTCCACCACATCCGGGCCGCCGCCATCTCCATGACCCATCTGTATCTGCTTCCTCCGCATATGAAATAAATCATAAAATCTTCCTTGCACTGATTTCTTTTTCTTATTTTTTTTGTCCCTCCCCTCCTCTCTTCTTATTTGTTAAAAGGATATCATATCACACCTTGCCTCCTCTGGCTCTCACCTCCCACTCTCACCTCTCACCTGGGCACACCCTCCCTCATACCTTCCTTTTCCACCTCCCGGTCCTTCCGCCTCCTACCTCGAACCCTTCCCTTTCTCTCTGGGAACCTGTTTCAGTGCTCCCTCAAGCGCGAAACAGACAATTACATCCAAAATAGTTAACAATGGGGTTGGGTGCCGTTCTCGAGCCCCTTGTGGTGGTGACACTCCTCTTCGGAGGCGCCTACTTCAACCGCAACAAGGACTACAGCATATCCACCGGCAGGTCAGGTTGCGCTGGCACCAACAAGCGATCCGATGATTTCGGCCGCAAGCTCTCCAGCGATAGCCTCATGAGCGGCTCAAGATCAAGCTCGCCCGCCTTCGCCCACGAGCAACCCACTCTGCGCCGCCGCAACCTCAACATCTTCGGCTACAAGCGCATCGTCGAGACACCAAACACTCTTGTTTTCAAGGACCGCTTCCTGAGTCGTGTGCTTCAAAAGTTCCCATTCCTGGTTGAGGCGTGGTACTGGGCTCAGATTTACTGGGTATGTTTTGCTGCTCTGCCATGACACACAAACCTCACACAACATCACCCACAAAGATTTGCTACTGACCACTTTCCTTTCATGTAGGTGTACCAAGTTGGTCGCGCCATCACTGCGCTGACTCTGGTTGAGGGCACTGTCAATGTTGCCCGCAGGCATGCCCTCCAGCTCATTCACATGGAACAGAGCCTGCACATTTTCTGGGAGCTGGATGTTCAGAAGTGGTTCCTCGCTCGCCCTACTCTTCTCCACTGGATCAACCGCACCTACTCGTTCATTCACATTCCTGGCACTATCTTGTTCCTCGTAATGCTCTACTACCTCACCACCACCCGCAAGCGCCGTGTTCTCGCTGGTCGCATCCAGTCCGACAATATTTCCGCCGGTCCCGCCCTGTATGAGGCCCGACGAAGAACCATGGCTACCTGCAACCTAATTGCCTTCATCGTTTTCACTCTCTGGCCCTGCATGCCTCCTCGCCTGCTGAGCGACCCCAATTACAACGGCCCCGATGCTGCCGAAGCCAAGAGCTTTGGCTTTGTTGACACCGTTCACAGCGCCACTGGAGAGAGCAGTGTCTGGACTACCAACAAGTTCTGTAACCAATATGGTGAGTATTGTCTGAGATGAAATGTTCCATGCATCAGCCATCACGGGAAACTAACGCAAATTTCTCTCCAGCCGCCATGCCTTCGCTTCACTTTGGCTACTCCCTCCTCGTCGGTCTCACGATTGCCACTCTCCCTATCACTGGCATGCGCCCCAACTCATGGAAGCGCATCGCCATTGTCGCCTTGGGCATGTCTTACCCTACCCTGATCCTGACTGCCATTGTCGCCACTGCCAACCACTTCATCCTCGACGCTGTCGCCGGTGCCATTGTCTGCGGACTTGCCTGGAACGGAAACGGCATCCTCCTCAACCTTTGCATCTTTGAGGACTACTTCCTCTGGCTCTGCCGCATCCACAAGCCTGTCAACTACACCGACCCTGAGACTGCCGTGGAAGATGAGTTCCAGTCTGCACTCCTTTGCGAGGATGTCTAAGCGAGGAGTATCGAAAATGAGCCACGTACCGTACGACGCACATGTTTTGTTAGACACCTCCCCCCCATATTCCCCAGTAACCGGGGGGGTAAAGTAATTTGATTTCTTTTTCTCTCTCTCCCTTTGCGATTTAAGCCGTTGATGGACGACATTTGCCCCCAGCTAGACGGACGCATAGTTACGGTGTCTTGAAAGGTTCCATTCTACAAAATTGTGGATTGGATGAAGAGTGGCGCAGGCGATGGCAATGTTAATATCTTCCAGAAAGGAAGGTTCATTCAATGGGTAATAGATACTCATGGGCAAACGGATGAGGGCTTGTACATAATACCTACTTCATCGAATATAGGTAGCGGGGTTAGGAAATATTAATACCTTCAATCGTTAATTGTGCGGATTATCTTCCAGGCCTCGTTTTCGCCAACCGCATTGCTCTTGCGTTGAATTTAAGCACGCCATGAAGTCAGCCATCCTAGCCTGGCCCAGTACGTTCAAAATCGAAAGCCGTTGAAATCCTAGCAAGCCCACCAAGAATCGTACTAAAGATGACCTGCATAATGAAGAGCCAGATCAGTCAGGTATACATTACGTCAATTTAAACTCGTATCTTTTAGTCTTATTCCATTAAAAAATCCCTTTTTCTTTTTTGTTATCATGGTTTCTGCCACATAGTCTCTATGCTTTGCGCATGAACCTTCAAATACGAATCTGCGAATCATGATACGTATCGATAAGAGCAAGGTTCTTTTTTGGCTTGGCTAGCCCTTTGAGACATGCTAGTCACGCCGAGTACGTGGAGCATACGCAGCCCACAACAAGGCATACGTCAGTAATGGTACGGCTATGTGCGTGGCGACGAGGCCTCGCGGAGTGACGACGCTAGAAGCCACATTTATTATGGCCCCATCCGGGGGTTTTTAATAATGGGGACAAGGATCGACGTGGGCCATTGGAGCCGCTGTACCCAGCCAGGGCCTTACCTCTCCCCACTTGCGTATAATGAGCTCCTGTTGGTAGATGGATGTGTGCAGAATTTAAGAATATCCCATAACTATAAACATGGTTATTAAAAAAAAAATCGCGATTGGATTCCATCTATTGAGTTGGGCTGAATTGTACATCAGCATTTTTTCCAGTCATGGGTGACCTGCCCGAACTACCGTGCGGAAAAGCTAGCAGTGGCGGCGGCTATGTGGCGGGGCAAATGTTCGTCATCCATCCAGACAGCTTCCAGGCTGCCACTCACATGGCACCTCGCTTGACACCACCAGACTCGCAGCGGAACACAAAATACCTTCTTGAGCCCGCGGCGTGACCTGGTCTCCGGGTCTTATTTCTATACCTTCATCCTCTCTCTCCTTTCGCCATCAATCAACTCGAGCCCGCTCGCCGCCGCTGCCCGGGGAATCGCCAAGCAGCCATGCCTTCGGATTCGGGTCTCGGGGATGGTGCCCCGCCGCGACGCTCTGCATCGCCGTCAAACAGCTTTTATGCCCTCAGCGACGACGAGGAGGGCGGCTACAATACCATCACGCACACCGAGACTGGACGCGGAGTCAAGCTGCTGTTTTCCAAGAGCAAGGTAGGTTGCAGTCCTCTGCCCCTCGGGTGCATGCATTCCCCTCTAGCGCACTGCCCCTACGTCATCTCTACCATGGTCAGATGGGTTGACGCTAGATATCCAGGTCTACATCCACCCAACGCCCTCGACCAAGGACAATATCGCCGGCTACGTTGCGCTCTTGCAGCAGCGCAGCCGCCGTCCGACATCGGCGTCCGAAGATGAGTCGGACTCAATAGCCTCGTCCGACCTGCTCCTCGCCTGGATTCCCGAGTCGTCCCTTGGTGACTCGGCGAGCATATACGTCAAAGTCGACCTCTGCGAAGGCGAGGCCCCTCCGAAGCAGTCGTACCTGGTCCCTCCGCCCCCGACCGTGACCACAAATGTCAACTCCGTTGGCGGTTACGCCTTTGCCATCCCCGTCAGCGCCATCTACTCGCTGTTCGTGCGGCCACCAAGCCTAGGCTGGTGGTATGGATCCGTCATCATCAACTCGCGGGCTGGGGACAGCTTTCCCGCTCTATTTTTCCACGATAATGAGTGCCAAAGCACCATCCTGCAGAAAAAGAAGCTGACCCGCGATACCTTTGATCCGTTTGGTGAGGGTGGCCAGATGTTCTGGGGTGGAGATGAAGTCATTCGCTGGTTGCGCCGCTATATCAAGGTTGAGCGGTCCGGAGCCGAGCCCAACATCTATCTAATCGAACCAAGCAAGGAAGATAGCGAGTCATTTGGTCACAAACTTACTTCGGGTCCCTCTCAGATTGGTCGCCAAGACAGCTCCAAGGGGGTTGCAACTACGCCAGCTGCAGGCCCAAGCCGCCCTGATGCTCAGATGGATCCCTTTGTCAAGTTTGTGAAGGAGACCGGTTGGAACATTATGGAAAAATTTAGCAAGGTCACCACATTTACCCGAAGAGCAGCCCAGGATATCGTCGACAACCCCAACATTCCACCCCAGGTCAGAAGACTACTCAAGAACCCCGAGGTGCAGACTCTTCAGGATGAATTTGACAGCGCCCGCATTTATCTGGCCCGGTGGGCTATGGGCATCCAGGAACAGAGCGAACGGGACAGACGGCAGAGAATCTGGTCGGCAAATGATGTCATGGAGCTTGAGGATACAGATGTTGGGGAGTTTGAGCTTCTCGAAGGTGCCAGTGCCCTGTCTCTGGAAGAACGCCGCAAGACGTTGACAATGACGGAGTGGGACACCTTTTTTGACCCCGTCACGGGTCGTCTTTCTGTTACAGTTGACGAGGTCAAGGAACGCATTTTCCATGGCGGATTGGATCCCGAAGATGGAGTCCGCAAGGAAGCCTGGCTGTACTTGCTTGGTGTGTACGACTGGTACAGCACTCTAGATGAAAGAAAGGCCCAGATTGCATCTCTTCGAGATTCGTACTACAAGCTCAAGCTATCCTGGTGGGAGAGGCTTGAGGGTGATGGTGGAGAGGGCGAGACGGGAGAGTGGTGGCGAGAACAAAAGAACCGCATTGAAAAGGACGTTCACCGAACTGACCGCAACGTCCCCATCTTTATGGGTGAGGACATTCCTCACCCCGACCCCAACTCGCCGTTCGCCGAGGTGGGCACAAACGTGCATCTCGAGCAGATGAAGGAAATGCTACTTACCTACAATGAGTACAACAAAGATCTTGGTTATGTCCAGGGCATGTCGGATCTTCTGGCACCCATCTATGCTGTTATTCAGGATGACGCCATTGCCTTCTGGGGCTTTCAGAAGTTCATGGAGCGCATGGAGCGCAACTTTTTGCGCGACCAGTCAGGAATGCGCAGCCAGCTGCTCACCCTCGACCAGCTCGTCCAGTTCATGGACCCGGCTCTGTGGAGCCATCTCGAGAGCGCCGACAGTACCAACTTTTTCTTCTTCTTCCGCATGATTCTCGTCTGGTACAAGCGCGAGTTTGCCTGGATGGATGTCCTGCGGCTGTGGGAGTGTCTTTGGACCGATTTCATGAGCTCCAACTTCCATCTGTTTATCGCTTTGGCTATTTTGGAGAAGCATCGGGATGTGATTATGGAGCACTTGAAACAATTTGACGAGGTGCTCAAGTATAGTAAGTTGAAAGAAGTCTTGGAACCCCACTCGGGTTTCTGTACCATGTCTCGGAATAATGACGCTAACTCAATGTAGTCAATGAGCTCTCCAACACCATCGAACTCGAACAGACTCTTATCCGAGCCGAGGCTCTCTTCAAGCGATACAAGAGACTCGTCGATGCTGTAGACAAAAAGGGCAACTTTCCTGCACCTAGCGGTCATCAATCAAAGCCATCCACGTCTTCGATTGCCAGCAGTGCCTCCCACAAAAAGACGCCCAGCAAGGGAAAAAACGCGGCGCCAGCATCCCCGCCAAAGCCCAAGGTCATTACGCCAGAGCTCCGCAAGTTGTTGAGCAGGGAGGTTGAAATTCTTCCACGACAGACAGTGGCACAAAAAGGTGACGGGATGCCGTCAAAGTGAGAGCACCTAACAACAAGATGACTGAGATAATTAGTCATGGACATGCTTTTTTTGGGGTGCTGTTGTATCTATACATGTTGGCGTTGGTATCATTTGGTCTTTTTTTGATGGAGCATGGAGTTGTTGGTACCAATCATAGGGGTTATTTGACTTTGGTTGAACATCAATTACATGTCTTTTTTTTTTATACATTTGCAAGACATACGCACTCACATGAACAAGAAACCATGTCAAGCTTTCTTCTTTTCAGATGTGGTGAATTTGGTGTTTGTATTACTTGCTCTGGGTATAACGCCATTCTAAGATGCTCAACTCGGCTCATATCGGCTGAGCGTAAAAACGCCGTTGGCTAAGGTGTGCAAATAGATAAACCTGCCTGCCTCCCTTGTTCCACGCGCCCGAAATCCTCCGCCTCGTCCCGTTGCTTGGGTCTGGTCTAAACCCCTCTTTCACCCCCCTTCACCTGTACCCTCTTGGGTTGCTCGGCAGTCCTTGCCTCCGGCCGCCGCCGCCGCCGCCATTGTCGTACATGCCACCCGGGGCAAATCGGTCCTCGTAGTTTCCTCCTCCACCGCCGCCGCCACCACCGCCGCCACCACCAGGTGCAGCTGGGGGTGCAAAGGGTCCCTGATTAGAAGAGCCCTGACCTTGCGGGCTCGTCGTGCGCGCTCCGCCACCCCAGAGGCGCTGCCGCAGAAGGGCCTGCGCAGAGGTGGCACCTCCCGGGTTGCCACCACCTCCTCCGGGCGGCACGCTGGCAGCGTCTGTCCGGTTCGCGGCGGTGTTGTAGCTTCCCGCCCGCTGGCCGGGGACGGGCCTGCGCTGGATGTCGCCGCCGCCGGGCTGGAGGGACGCGGGGGTCCTGCCGGCCCTGAGGCTCTGGGGCGCGGCCGGGGCAGAGGCCGGGCCATTGTCCCAGAGGCTGCTGAGCCCGCCGCCGGGCTGCTGGGAGGTCACACCGCCAGCGCCGGCGCCGTAGCGCTGGCCGACGTTGTTGTTGACGAGAAGGGCCTGGGGCGGGGGCTGGGAGGCAGCCTTGGGGTCCGGGGGAAGCCAGGGCGGGAGAGGGCGGCCCTTTTCGGTGTAGTAGCCGCGAAGGACGCGGCAGACGTGGGTGTCGTCGTCGGTTTCGCCGTCAGCCTCGCCAGAGAGCAGCGTCGACTTGAGCGACGACACCTGCGACGAGGCTTTGCTGACGAGGTTGGAGTACCAAGACATGGCTGCGGTGTGGTGCGTGTGTGTGCTGGGGAGGGGGTCAAATGCTCGAAAGGGAATCGAACCCCCCTTTCGTCAACCCTTTATGTTGTTGCGAATTCGATTGAGGATGTAGCTGGGTTGGAGCGCAAATTCGTTGGGGGGTTTGGATTTTTCGTTGGCGGTGGTAGTTGTTGGAGGAGAGAGAGGTGAGGTGGTCTCTCTCTCTTAGCGAAGCGAGGACCCGCGGTCAAGCAGTGAGGGGTGGTGTGTGTGGCGTGAAACACGAAAGCGCCGAGCGGAAAAGTTGGATTGAGTTTTTCCCGCGTCAATGGAAAGGAAGAAAAAGAAAAAGAAGAAGAAAAGAGGAGAGAAAAAACAAAACAATACTGGGTGTTGAGTTTCGATTGAAACAAACCGAGGTGCGCGTACGCTTTAATATCGTGGTTTTGGCTGAAGGCGGTGGCGAAGGACGAGTTTGGAGAGGGAGGTACTGGTGACGTTGATGGGAAGTGGGCTGGTTTCATAGCTGCCTGGGCTAAAATGGCAGGGACGCAGCATTATGGGAACAGATGGTGGGGTCGCAGCTCAGCGTGGAGCGTAGGAATGGAATGCCATGGTGCAGGGTAAGCCGCTTGGCCTGGGTCTTGTGAATAGCGCCTCGCAGGTCTTACATAGGACTTCGAGTTCGAGTAAATAGGACTGGGGGCTTTGTTCAAGGCGCCTCATTGCTCGCCGCCATGACATAGACTCATTGAATCGTGTCCAATTATCAACATTCTTTTTTTATATGGTATCCATTACAACGCCAAGTTGCCAAACTGACAACAATTCTCGCTCGGTCTCGGCGAGCCATCACTAATGAGACTGAACAATATTTTCTCACGAGATCCTCGATTCTTCTCCTTAATGCCAAATCTCGACCCAACTTTTAGTGCAGCAATGAAAGCGCATACATTCCATGCGGTATGAAGCAGCAAAACTCCCAACGCCGTTGTCGCCATGTAGACAGGCTCCCACGTCTTCCTTACCAAGCCAGGTCGTTGGTAAGGGTAAGCTTCTCCTTCTCCTCCTGTCGGGGTCTCTTGTTCTTCATCTTGATGACACGTCCGCGCTTTCGCTTGGCGCCGGCCTTTTCCGTCTCGGACTCTTCGCTGTCGTCCTCGTCATTCTCGTCCTCGTCATCATCCTCTTCCTCATCCTCGTTGTCGCTGCCCAACCAGTCGGCAAGGTCGCCAAGCTCCTCCTCGCTCTCGTCGAGGTCGGAGACGTACTCGACCTGCTTCTCAAGGTCGTCGTCGTCCTCGTCCTCATCGCTGTCCCATGCTTCCTCACCGTCCTCGGTGATGCCCTTGTCCATGTCCTTGTCTCGCTTGCCCTCGCCGTCACGCTCCATGGCGTTGAGAACCTTCTTCCAAATGTCCTCGCTGACGTTGAGGGGCTGGTCGCCGTAGGCACCCTGCCTCAATCGCTCCACCAGCTCACGCTCAATGGTGCGCTCCAGCTTGGCGGCGGCCTCGGCCTTGCGCTCTCGGGCCCGCTCGCGGTGCTTGATCTTGGGCGCCAGCTTGGGTACTAGTTTCTCTCCCAGTCGCTCCTCCTCGGCAGCAATGCGGCGCATGCGAATTTGGACTTGAGTGAGGCGGGTGAGACGTTGCTTGCACTTGTGAATCAAAAACTTGGGCCAGTAGATGAGGCGCTCGTCAATCTGCTCGAGGGCCTTGTTGTAGTTGTTGGAGAGCTTGATGCGCTCCCACATCTTGGAGGGCAAGTGGGCGCGCTCAATCGTCTTCATGTAGAGATAGATGGTCTGCTTGGTTGGGTGCTGACGGATTGTGGCATAGCGCGAGTTGGCAAGAGGACATGATTGACGATTGCAGAAACCGGTAACGTTGTGCTCGTTGCGACAGAAGTTTTGCTTCTTTTCTGTTCTGATGGAGGGGGGATCATGTTAGCATTCGAGGCGAATTGTGAGAGAATACCATCTCTTCTCAGTCCATCAGACAGATAGGAGAGAACGTACTTTAGCTTGAAGGAGCAAAACTGCTGGTTGATAATCTGCCAGATGATCTCGTCGGACGCCATGTTGGACAGATTTTGATGGCGGTTTTGCGGGGGAAAGGGAAAAAAACGACTGCTTCTCCCTCTCGGAGAATTGCCCAACTAGACGAATTGCCAGGCTTCACTATCTATCCCCTTGTCAAGTAATAGACAAGTGTAGATGTAGAGAGGAAAGAAGCAAAAGATGGCAGCGGGGCCCTTATTTTTTTCTTCCCTCTGCCTCTCTGCTCTCTTCTGCTTTTTTTTTCTGGGTCCTCTTGCGGAATGGCGCTTGGGCCACCCGACCCAACCACTCCTAGTCCCTGCTGACCAGGAGGCCAGCCTGACCGCCTGCCCAGCTGGTGCTGGCGGCCCCGGAGCGCCGGAGGCTGCATTTATCCGGCACATGCGCACTTGACAGCCTGGAACTCCCCATGACATGACGGACTGGGGGAGCCGCAGGAGAGCGGGTACGTACCATTGGTGGACGAGGCGTGATAGCATCACCACAGCCTCAGCCGCGCAACCATCCTGCACGACCAAAACAGCGAAGCCGCCCATCCCCCCCCAGCTCGAGCTGCGCGACCACATCCATCCGCACCGCGGCCGCATCGAATCGCTCCGCTCCCCGCGTCTGCCTCCTCCCGAATCAAAACAGCAGCCTCCTTCCCCCCCGGGGGCCCCGTCTCACGACAAATAACAATAACACTCAGGAAAAGCTCCGCCCTCGCCCGACGTCACTGACAACCGCCATCCAATTGCCCATCATGCCTGCCGCGGGCCTCAAGACCATCATCGCCCTCTCCTTCGTCCTCGCCGTGGGCTTTCTCCTCGTCATCCTCTCGTGCGCCCTGTGGAAGGTCTACTACCCGCTCCTCGTCGTCGCCACCTATGTCGTCGCTCCCATCCCCAACTGGATCTGCGGCCACTGCGCCAACCCCGATGACTTTGTCGAGAGCTCCGGCGCCGCCGTCCTGGACCTGGGCCGCTTCTTCACCGGATTCTTCGTCGTCATGGGAATGGGTATGTCTTTGTTCTCCGCCCTTGCGGTCCCTCGTCTCGCTTGCGCATCGGCATCAATGGAGACATACATGTCCTCTAGCTGCTGCCTAGCCGTGCGCCGCCATCTGCATCAACTCATGTCGCTAACTATACTGTTTTGCTAGCTCTCCCTATTGTCCTCGCTCACTCCGGCCTCATCGAGATCCAGGCCATGATCATGTCCATTGTCGGCGGCCTGCTCATCTACAGCACCATCATCAGCTTCAGCATGTTCTTCCACGAGGAGCAGGAGTTTTAAACGTGCGCAGCACTGCCGTAATCAAGCGCGCGTGCGCGCTCAAGCGGAAACACCTGGCTTTTCAGTCCTACAGTCACTTGCGGCGGCATTTCTAGAGAGACCAAACTCTGCTGTTTCAGGCTGGGAAGGGAGGAGGATATCGTCAGCACAGCGGCACCAACCGCATCGCTGTCAGTGCAACGCATGTACAATCCATTCGTGAGGGGAGCAGTCAAACTTGTGCATTCAGCGGGTCATGTTTAATACGTGCTTTGTGTACCTGGGACTCGGTGCTGGAGAATGAGAGGCCGAATCGTTCCCGGCATCACGCAAACGGATATGTTTTATTGGTGTTTTTTCAATATGATGACAATTTCCATAATCTAACCGGGCTCTACCAAGATGTGTGTGTGTGGTGTGTGTGTGTGTGTTTCTAACCGGCTCAATTGACTTGCGCGTGCGTGTATGTCTTCCCATCCATCTAATGCTGTTGAATCCCAAAACTCCGACGATGTGTACGTTGAGGTATCATGTCCAATCCCAATATGCCTATTTGCCTCCTAAATCAAAATGCCATCTCTCATCCCGTATTCCGTCGTGAACAACAAAAATAAAACAAAAAAACTCATGCCGCGTCTCGAAACACTCCCATCGGACCCGCCAGCTTTGTAAACATTTCGTCCCGCTCGCCCTCGGGTGTGCTCAGGATCGTGACGGCGCCCCCGGCCCCGATCCGCCACACCTCCTGCGGCTCGGCCTCGCTCGAGGAGGAGATGTCGTCGTCGTCGGCCGGCGCCTCCTCGTCGTCCCACCGGAACATGGTCCGGATCGTCACGCTCCAGTCTCCCGCGCCCGTCACGTCCATGTACCCGACGACGCCCGAGTACAGGCTCCGCTCCCGGCGGCGCTCAATCACCTGCAGGATCTCGCAGCTGCGCTTCTTGGGCGCCCCCGTCATGCTTCCGGGCGGGAGCGCCGCTGCCAGGGCGTCCAGCCCGGTGTGCTGGGGCGGCTGGGCGTCGGGGCCGCCGCTCCTCGCTCCTCCCTGGTAGCCGGGGAGCTGCCCGTTGACGACCGTGATCATCTGGAAAACGGTTGCGTACTCCTCAACCTTCATCAGGTCGGGAACAGTCACATTGCCCACGCCGCAGACGCCGTGCAGATCATGCCGGACCAGGTCCACAATCATCAAGTTCTCGGCCTCCTCCTTGGGGATGTGGAGGATCTTTTCGGCCTGGGTCAGCGTGGACACGGCCTCGGACTTGCGCACTGTGCCTTTCATGGGCCTCATCGAGCACAGCCCGTTCACGTCGTGCTTGAGAAACCGCTCCGGAGAGCTGCTCAGCATCGTCGCGCCGCCGAGGCGGATGAAGGATCCAAAGGGGGCGGGCTGGCGTTTCCGCAGCGTCTGGTAGATTGACCAAGGGCTGGGTGCGTGAGCTGGGCCGTTGGCACAGTGGGTACCATTGGCAGTTTGCTGCGGTTGTCGAGGCCTCATCATTGTTGTCTGAGAAGTGAGGCACAGCTCATAAGACTCTCCCGCAGCAATAAAGTCTTGGCAGGATTGCACTTGATCTTCGTAAACGTCTGGACGTGGTGTTCGGATCCTCTTTTGGTAACCGTGGCCCTCATTCAGGGGTACTGCTTTCTGACCATTTCCATGGCCGTTAGCACGGCCGTTAATCCCATTGAGGCCAGAACGTAGCCAAGCATCAGATGTCAAAATCTTTTCCGTCATGGCATCCAACCACCCGTCACCCGAGCCTTGAGGCTTCAGGTTCTGAATATGGGCAACCCCGGCTCTGTGATCCAACACAATGCTCTTGGACACCCAGGCCAAGCACAGATCTGGCCGAGTGTGGCCTCTGTCCTCGGCCACCATCTTTGCGTCCAGTCCGTGGAGGCCCATTTCGTAAGTGATGAAACCCATAAAGCCACCCTTGAAGGCTGAGTTTGTGTCGGCGCTGCCAGGGGGGTGGCTTCGGCTCTGCCAAAAGTCGGAGAGCATCTCCCAGGTATTGCGGCCCTCTAACCAGATCGTCTCGACCTGGTCGGCAGCGCCGCTGATACCTGGGATACGAACCGTGACAAAGTCATCCGAAACGTGAAACTCAAACTTCAAGGCAGTATCCACGTCGAGGGCCACGATACTGCTGAGGGCGAGAGCATCTCCATTCTTGGAACTGGACGAATCGAGGATGATGGCCTCGCCATCGGCCAAGCCAAGCGTTTCCACAATCTCGGGGACCCCAACTCCGTATGGTAGCGGAATTGTGCGATGCGTGTACTCGCAGCCACGGCCAATGTCCTTTAACCCGCCTCTCGCCCACCATTCATCATCTCCTCGTCCCTTGGCCCTTGCCCTCGACTTGTGCGCCGCCACAGCCTCCAGATGATTCGGCGGCGACAAAGTCTGGATGTGCAGCAGCGGGCCGCTCTCCGTGTTGCGCCCGTGAGCCTCGTTCCACCTCAAGGCCTCGCGGAACCAGTTTTCGAGCACAGCGTGGGCTGCGGGCTCGGTGCAGACAGACTCCGGATGATACTGCAGACCCCAGAAGGGCTTGGCTACGTGCTTTACGCCCATGAGGATGCGCTCGCCCCGGCCATCGCTCCGGGTCTCGGTTGCCCAGGCCAGCGGCTGCAGCTGAGGTGCCTTTGCTGTGGGAGCCCAACGCGCGACACGGCGCCACTCGTCATAGAGCATGCTGGGGTCGTCCTCCTGGCCAATGTCGGCGCAGAGGCTGTGGTACAGCGTGGCCTTGAAGTCGGGGACGCCGTAGAAGATGTCGCCCGGCACGTGGTCCCGGTGCTCAATGTGCCTCACCATGCCGTGCAGGCCGCGGCGCAGGCGGCGGATGTCTCCCCCGTGGGCGGCCACCAGGCTCTGGAAGCCGAGGCAGATGCCCAGGACGGGGACCTGGAGGTGCGGGGGAAGATGCCACAGCAGCCGGAAGGCGCCGACGTCGTCCGGGTTGAGGGGCGACCCGGGGCCGGGGCCGCACACGACGGCATCAAAGCGGGCGAGGTTATCGACAAACTCGGCCTCGGTCCACCGCCCGCCGCCCTCGCGGCCTGCGGGCCTGTCGAGCGCCGAGAGGTCGATGCGGATGACGAAGACGTCGGCACCGAGCGTGGTCCTGAGCAGCGACACAATGTTGTTGGTGAAGGAGTCGTAGGCGTCGATGAAGAGGATTCTCTTCGGGTGCGACGCCGAAGCCGATGCGGGCTGATGCGCCGCGGGCTCGCTCTCAACCATCCTGGACCCGACCGCCATATCTTCTTCTCTCCGCCCCTGGGGGAACGGGATCCGGTTACGCAAGAGGGAAATAGACTCGACTCCCGAAAAGAAAAAGAAAAGAAGAAAAAAAAGGAAATCCAGTCGGGGTTGGAGCAGAGAAAAAGGAGCACAAGACCGGGAGCGAGTTCAAAAAACATTGCCATTTTTTGCCGCGAAAACCCGCCACTGACTCGCAAACGCATAGTCCACCACAATCAGATGTCACACCCCCCCTTCATCCCCTTTCCCTTCCAGAGGCACATGTATCTGCCGCCGGTTTCAGCCACCAGATAGCAGCTACTTTAACACTCGGCCGACTGTCATCGGTGCAAAACCGTTAAAACTCTAATATTTGCACCCTCTGTCTCAGGGCGTGGTACATGCTACATGTGCATGCACGCAGTTGCGCGGAATGCCCCTCTGAGTCAATTGAGGCTAGCGGCATGCAAAATGGCTGCCACTCAACGGCTGCCCTGCCCGAACGGCCTATGAGAACCTAGACCGTTTGGCCGGGTTTTGGGCGACTCGCCCATGCTCTCTCCGTTCTGGTCCGTGCAGGCAAACGCAATTTGGGCATTACATGCCGCCGCCGCGAGAGCCAGTTGCGACATTCGGCGTTTATTAGCCGCACCACCCGCGCCTATGCGAATCGAGACAGTTCCTCGTCCCTGTTTGACCCGCATACAAGTCCAACCTTCCAGTATTGATTTTCTTGGTCCACTGCATTATTGCACCATATGAACGAGCAGCTATTTGGGGCGTCGTATATCTGTACAAGCCAAAACTATGCATCATGGCCCAAAAAATAAACCCGCAGTTCACGCACTCATGCGCCCACCATTCTTGTCTCGATCATGATGCTTATTCCATCTTTCTGGGGCGGAACTGGAGGAACGGCCCTTCAACCACGCTGACGATTCGAGCATTGACCTGGAACTCGTCAGGGTTTGCTCTTCCCACACGCGCTGCCCCCTCGCGCAAAACGCCAGCCCCGACATCCCCTCTGGGCCCAGGAGCAACGCGGACGTCGTATTTCCAGAGCAGGATGGCGAGCGTCAGCTGCAGCTCTGCGTAGGCCAAAGACCTTCCGACGCAGGATCTCGAGCCGAGAGAAAAGGGGTTATAGGCGGCTTTTGCCATCTCGCTGGCGGATTCAGCAGCACCCTCGATCCACCGCTCGGGAATGAACCGGTGCGGGTTCGGGAAGTACTCTGCATTGTGATGTATGCTGTAGATGCCGGTCCCGACCGTGTAGCCCTCGGGGATAAACTCGCCGTCGATTACTGCCCCTCCCGGCCCAGGCTCTCGCATCGGACTTGCCGGGGCCGGGGGAGACATGCGCATGCTCTCGTCTATGCAAGCACGGAGGTATGTGCAGCCGTTTAGCCGCTGGCCCAGCTGAATTTCATCCATCGTCTGGAACGTGCCTCTCACCTCTGACACCAACTTGCCGTGGACGCGCGGATTTCGGCTGATGTAGAACAAAGTTCCTGCCATTGCCGCCGTTGTAGTATCAAACCCTTGCAACATTCCATTTCAGCATTTCATGAACCGTGCGGCCCCAGGCTGCTTGGGCGGGAATTCTTCGACCTGACTCACCTGCTATCACCAAGACCCCAACCTCTGACGCAATTTCCTGCAGCGTGAAAGAAGTCCCGGTCTTGGGATCTTTTGCGTTGGTGAGCGAGGTGTAGACGTCGCCGTCGTGGTTTGACTCCTCTCGCTTCTTTATTGTGGAATGAACCCACGTCCAGAAATTCTTGGTAGCCTTGACTGATTTTTTGAAAATCTTCTTATCCAGCCTCCCAATCGTAAGCTCTGGCAAGGGAAGAAGAACCGAATTACGCACAGAGAGATCTGCCACGTAATGGATAATGGGCTGAGCGTCAGTGCTTTCCAGCAGATTGGGGTTGATGCCGAATAAAAAATCCGCTATCATGTCGAATATCACGTACGCGCACCAGTCTGACATTGAAATTGCAGCGCTCCAACCCTCAGTGAGGTCTTCGTGGGACTGTGATGGGTAAATGTGGTGGCAGAATGAGAGGACATGAGACCGCATGGTTGGTTCAAACTTCCTGATGCAAGAGTCTGTAAACGAGCTGCCGATGAGCCGGCGGCGCCTTGCGTGATCCTTTTTGTCGTAGGCAGTGAGAATATTGGCCGCCTGTGGACTCAGCGACGAAACTTTGCGGCTTTTCCATATGTTGTGGCCTGACCCGTAAATGTCTGCTCCTTTTGTTTAGGCCCACTGCAAAGTCTCAAATGATCAATCACGCTTACCTCTCAGGCCCGTAGCAGTGTTGAAGAACACAACATTTGGACCGTACCGTACGATCGGACCTATAGTTTGGTCCGGTGTTACTGGTACTGCTGAAATCGCCTCAAGAACCATTTGGTTGAAATTGGGACCGAGAGGAAGAAGGGAAACGCGGAGATAGGGAAAGATCAACAAGAAAACAATGCGAGATTCGATGGGAAACATGAGCTACCAGGTTCTTACCGTATTTTTCATGGCATTGCCAGATGTCTAGGTGAATCTCGCCTTTCCAGCTGACGTATGCAGCTCGCAACATGGTCAACTTGGCCAAGAGCGGGCCCGGGTATTTAGCCAAGGGGTGAAAGTAGACTTGGTAGATGTAATATACAAGAAACTATTTATTTTAAGTATATGTTATCAACTGCTGGGAAGCGGTGAGCGATTGGGGGGCTTTTTACTAGAGTTGATGTTATTCCAAACCACACAGCGAAACGAACAACGCATGGTGAGAAGTTCGCGGTGGTGGAGAGGCTTTCGTCATCCGTTGAAAATATATCTGGCATGATGAACAACTCTCAAACGTGACCAATGGTTTCTCCAGTGCAAAAGAGGAGCGGGTACCAGTCTCTTTTATACCAACCCAGGATGCCATTCAAAGCTTTTTCAGAATCAAGATACCCCATTACGCCTTTTTTCTTCTCTTTTTTCCCCTTTCTTTGTTTGCAAAAAGAAAGACATATCCTTTCGGTGAGGTTACATAAAAAATACCATTCCTGAGGCATGAAAAAATTCCACCAGCGTTGTGTCATGTGGGTGGGTTGACGGTGGCAGAGCTGAATCATGGTGCTGTGATAACTGACTCGCGGTGTTTCTCTTTTTCTTTCTTTTTCTAGCACAGGCAATTCTGATTGTAGCGTCATGACTGTCGAAATGGTTCATCAGGAATTGAAATAGCCTATTGGCAGCCTCGCTTAAGCCAAGGGTTGCCGACCGAGGATACGCGATAAGCACACTCTTACAATCCTTGCTCTGATAACGCCTCTCTTTCCATGCAATTCGATATATTGGGTATATGTTTTCGTGGGATGGTTTGCAGTGGTTTGGAGCAGTTGTCCGTCAAATTTTATCACCGCTTGTGGGGGGACGCCTTGGAGGCTACCGGCACTACGGCTTCGAACCCCTATGCTGGGGCATCCACGGTTGAGACATGTCTTGGGTCAAGCGGGGATAACGTTAATACCGCTCCTTTAGGAATGC
The DNA here is from genome assembly GCA_013406985.1 of Calonectria crousiana. NCBI lineage: Eukaryota > Fungi > Ascomycota > Sordariomycetes > Hypocreales > Nectriaceae > Calonectria > Calonectria crousiana. Next base: position 707,464 of record VTGD01000007.1, read on the forward strand.
TGTAGAAAAGTCTCAACTTATCCTGCCCTACAATAACGATACATAGTCGCTGGGAAAGTGGAAACAAAAGCATGTCGCGTCCTGCAAAGGGAAGGTAAAAGAATGCTTGTCTCGAATGACGGTTGTTGGAATGCTCTTTTGTCCGGTGATTTATATGCACTAAAAAAAAGGAGAAGGAAGAGAAATTTAGATTTGTCTACAATGCAGATCACTGCTATACTTGGGTAGTTATAAAGTGAACTGTAACTATACGGAACATGAATGGAGAAGCAACATCCGAGTGGCATGCCGTCAGGATAGATGCAGCAACCACAAGATATTCAACCGGATGTCACATCTGCACCAGATCGACATGTTAATCGATCCAAGGCACAGCTTTATAAGCGGCTCTGGGTAACTAACGATCAATTCCTGATGTTTTCATCATCCATCGATCAATATTTTAGCATCCCAGCACCCGACACTGGACGCGTGGGAATTAGTAGCTTCTCCATTTCCGGTAGCTTGTAGTTCATGTGAAATCCAACTAGATGGCCAGCCCCGTAGTGGCTCTTCTCCATTGATCTTATGACGTTGATTCGGGCCGATCGCCCTTATCTCTATCATATTCTTAACGCCCTGATTAGATTGCAGCGGTTGCCAAAAATAGGGACTTGACCCTCGACCAATATATCCGATTTCCGCCCCAGGAAAGGCGGTCTGGGCTGAGGTCTTAAACGCATCTCGGTAGCGTGATGCTCGAAGCTGGCCTCATTTTGGCGCCGCCAGGGGCTGGCCAGGGGCTGGCCAGCGTTGGCTCCCGAGGACTCACATCCCGCGTCTCGCTGCGTGCCAGGCATGGAGCGAGTGTGGTATTTCAGACGCGCTCCCCTTTGCCAGTACATGCATGAAGCTCGTGCTGAATTGCAATGATGTCCGAAATGTTTGAACTTGCCTGCCCTGGCCTGCCGCTCGCCATCTTGTTCATCTCTACATATATGCTTGAGATTTTTCACTACTCGTCACTTACACGAATCGCAACATTTGGTGTAATCGCCGGTTTTGCTTCGTGGGCAATTTTCCATCCCTCGTACCAAAACCCATTGTATAATTACATTAGTGGGTTTCTTTCTTTTTGGTACATTATTTGGTCAGCCAACATATTGTTTGTGCATGATATCACAGATCTCACTCGGATTCGAAGAGGCAGCAAACGGTCTGAGAATGGTCTGTATTGGGAACCACTACCATCTCAATTCAGCTTTCGTCGGGCGCCTTGGGTGTGGGATCTGTTGACAAACTTTCGGGGACTCGGATGGGGAAAAAGGTCTGTTCAAAATGCGAAAGACGTCGGCCTCAGCTTGCCTTGTCTGAGTGAGCAGTACAGATCTGATACACCATGGGCACCATGTTTAGGAAGCCGAGTTTGGAAGCTTCTCAGAGCGTATCTTGTATTGGATCTATCCCAGATTTTCATCTTCAAGACCTCAGATTGGGTCCCATGTGAGTATTTGCATCAATCCTTGCATCGTGTCGCTTGTTTGGTATATTGTAGGTGGCTAATAGCCGGTTCCAGTCCAGTTTTTTGGGATTGCCTTGGCTCTCTACGGATTTATCGACGGTTTGCATACACTGATGACATTTGTGGCTGTCGAAGTCATTGGTTCTGCCTACCTAGGCATCCAAGGGGAGGCATGGATGTACCCACCACTTTTTGGAAGCCTATCCAACCTCAAAAACTGCCGGCTAAAGAGTCAGTCCACAATACAAGACTTTTACCATATGAAGTCGATGCTGACACTTTTCAGACTTATGGGGAAACCTGTGGCACGATCTATTCAAAGGCGGATTCCAATCGTTGGCAGGATGGCTCATCCCACAAAAACAGCTCGGAGCAAAAACAGCCGGTAACCTTCGCCTGCTGACCATCTTTATCCTCTCAGCATTCCTTCACGCCGCCGCATCCTATTCGACATCATTTGATCGCTTGTCTACAACGAAGGTATTTGTCTTCTTTCTGCTGCAACCTTTTGGTGTTGTGTTGCAAATGCTATTAGTGTCATTTATGATGCACGCACTTGGGGGTATTAAAGAAAACCCTGTGAACCAGAAGATGGTCGGGTTCGCGGAAGCTCTTGTCGGAGCTCTGTGGATCTATACTACGTTCCCTTTGGCCTGTCGTGATGTGGCATTGCTGGATGCCATCCAAGGAATTCCTGTCCCACTATACTTCTCCCAGCTATACATGGAATCGCAATCGGCTGCACACCCAATGGGAGCTGGTTAGAAGGAAGCGGGGATCGAAGTGCATACGGCGATGGGGAAAATATGACCAGGATGAGGGGCCTGCGGCTGGAAATGAATACATAGAAAAATCCATGTCTTTTGAGTTGAAAGTATATCATCACATACTTTTAACATCTGAACTCGAGTGGTTACAAGCATTTGGCTTTTGCATGCAGCTAATCGTAAATCGGTACACAAGCACAAGTGTCTTCCCCATAGAAGGGATAACAGAACTTACCGAGACAAAAAAGAGCAACAACTCAGATATTGCAAGATCGGAGTGAGATGGCAGAGGACTGCGATTGACAGGGTCAAATGATGGCAGTTGCAAGTTCACGATACAAGACGAAGGACTTGTCCCTCCTGCAAATAAATGACAGCATCAACATCATCAGACTTCAATTCGTATCTGTATCCTGTGTACATAATAAATACATACATTTGTACACATAGAGCATTCATCATCTGGGGGTTCCTTTAGAACATGGTTTCCCTCGTCTGCCTCATTCCCTACAATCTATACGCAAAATGTGTGATGCACAAGTTCGCCCATCACCAAAACTCCCCTCTTGCGAAAGCTGCTCTCGCTCATATATTTAATCTCGGTCTCTCACCATAAGCATACAAGGCTGTCTCGCGTGCCACATGCGCCTCTGCCTCACCCCTAGCGCTGCGTCCAGCATCGACTGGGTCTCCGACCTCGGACGGTTGTGAGGCTTCTCTGCTGGTGCTGCATCTTCCCACAGTTGAATCTCCTCCACTGAAGCTGTAATCTCGAACTCGCCTCGACATAGAGCTGTTATGCCTATGCTCATCTCCGCGCTTCCGTGTGCCTCGATCTCAGGCATGGCTTGCTGCAATGTTCCGTTCCATGCAAGTTTTCGCGTAAACTCGAGCGCCACGTTCACGGGCCTATGGCAGAGGGCTGGCATGATTCTAACCATGGGAAATATCGGTTTGGCTGTCCGGTTTGTGACGCGAACCTTGAGCTTCATGAACTCATCCACGAATGCCACGTTTTCGTCGGACGTGCCACTGAGACCCTCCACCCCCATATCGATACCAACTTCCTCAACCTTGATCGCTTCGATCATGCGCGAGGTCAATCGAATGTTCCGAAGATCAATGGTCCCGTTCCGCTTCGGCAAGCAGGTCGTCCGCCATGTGCCCTTGAGGGAGTCCAGTATTTTCTCTCGGTACCAGAAAGCTTCGCGGTTGGCTCGCTCCATTTCCGGTGAGATTTTGCTGGTGCTGACCACGAATTGTCGGTTCCGCGAAGGATTTAATGTGGGAATCGTTGCGTGAGGGTCTTCCAAGTACACTCGCTTCACGGGCACAATTACTCGGCTCGTGTTTCCTGGGAGAATACTCTCTTCGACCGCCACGCCATCGTCACCCTCGAGGTGGACTTGAACTTGAGTCGGCCAGGCATTACGCAAATCCATGGACAGCAGGCAGTAGTCGTTCGGTTTCGCAGTAACAGTGTTGCCCAGGCGGTCCCAGATAGGCTGGGGGATATTCCCGTGTATTGGTAACGCATCAATCCTTGCCAGCTCCACGCTCGCGTTGACAGTAACTGTGAGGTCCACAGAAACTTGGCGGGTATTAAATTGTTCAACAATCTCGTCTTGGGGACAACCCAGATGAGTGTAATCAACTTGGATCATAGCAGATGTCAAGCCAGGCTTGCCGAATATCTCAAAATCGAATGTCGCCTCCCCCCCCGGGGCGATGTGCCGACCCTGGTTGCTCCTTGGCAGTCTCAGGGCCTGTTTCTTCATTAAGATTAGTTCATACTCGTACAACTCTGCTGGGGTCGCGTCTCGGTTATTGATGGCAGTCTGGAGAGGTTCCTGGGTCGAGTCCTTGAACGAGAACAGCATAAAGTCCACAGGAGTGGGCGACAAATTTTGAAATGTGACCGAAAAGATCTGTCTCTCTCCTTCCAAGATCATGATGGAAGACTGAGAGAGTGTTGTCGATTTGACAACGACAAGAGGCTGTGCTTGAATGACTTTGAGGCTGATGGTTTCCGTTTCCAAGGGGCGCGTGAACGGTTTCGGTGAAGTCACGCTCTCGTTCAAGCCAGCAACACCCTTTGCTTTAACCTTGTCATCCCTAATCGGGGTCCAAGGGGCCGAAAAGATTGGGAACCGCCTCTCTCTACACCCGCGAACCTTGACCATCGCTCCAATAATCTTGACGTCTCCAGCTTCCCTGGGCCGTCCCCTCAACCTCAGTACCTGAGTTCTATAAGGTCCGATAACGGTTGAATCAACAATCGACTCGAACTTGACGCCTTCGGTGGCCAGCTGGATCTTTTCAATATCGACCTCGACATCATATGGGTTTTGTAAAGTAATCTTGAACGTTGCAATTTCGTCGGCCACCAAATCGTGGTTAACACTCTCGTCTGGCTTCTTCAAGAAAGGGTTGTAAATAAATGGGTCAACATCTTGAGATGCGCGACTGGCAGTGGCACCAGGCAAAACACTTTTTGCATGCGTGATTGGCGTTTTAGTGCTCGGGAGGGACTCAAGTTTAATGCTGCGAACAAGAAACTCATCCCAATACTCTGCAGCAAGGGTAAGTCCCAATCGCTGGCCAAGGTTCGCGGTTCTCGAAATGTTAGTAGCTAATCGGACCTGCTCGTCGCGGTGGATCATTGGTGATGCGTCTTCCCGTCGAGGTCCTGGGGCGACTCCCGAGCCTGCGGTACGCATCAAATCGCTGGAGTATTTCAGGACTCCGCCGAAATCAGGCAAGGCCTCCGAAAAATTGATGCATGCTCGAAGAATATTCAGTTTTACATCAGGGAAGCCAAAAAACCTAGCTGAGGATTGGCCAAGAATCCTAGCAACCACCGCCTCGTCCGAGTCGTCAATGGTCTCGGCCAGAGGAGCGGATGCCTTTCTGGACATGTCAAAGTCAATGATGCCGTAAGATCGACAAAGAAGACCCAGCAAGGAGCCAATGCCCTGCTCAATGTCTCGGTCATTAAGGTCCAATGCCATCGCGCCGGTTCCCGTGCCTTCATTTGATGCTATAGACACCAGGCCTGCTGCTGGGTGAATTCCCATATCAGCAGCTCCACGAGTTCGGGCCTCGACCAAGCCGCCAATAAGAACAGACACCAACTCCCGTACAACCATTGCCTTCTTTCGATGCAGGCCGAGGGGCCCCAGTACAGTAGCGATGGCGCTCAAGAGGGATGCCCGATCAACCGGTGTAAGCAGCTCCGAAGCAGTCGAAGGAAATGCCTTGAAGAGCATGGTGACAATTTGTTGCCTTGTTGGCGTTTGCAAATATCTTGGGCACGATGTCAGTTTCAAATCTGGGACATTTCCAGTGACCATCATGTCCAATGATTGTTTGCACAGCACGCCATCACTCAGGTGAATGGCGGCCAGCATTTTAGCAAATCGAATGTGAGTTTCTGCCAACGGCAGGGGAGGGAGGCTCTCTGATGATATCCTTGAATACAATCCCACAATGCGCTCCATAAGCTCTCCCAAAATCCCTTGCAAATATTTGAGATGCATAGGCTGAGGTGCATCGGTGTCCAAATCAGCTTTGGAGGTGATGCTTGTAGGTCTCTCGGCAGGAACAAAGCACACAGCCGGAATCTGAAATTCCAGGTTGGACCAACCCAGCAAAATCAAGTTCATCAAGATGAGTTCAAGGGCCTTTCCGTGCCACACATGATCATTCAGGGATCGCGCAACAGTAGCTCCATCATTTAGCTCCTTGAGAGAGTCGCTCCATCGGCCCGCTTGCAGGTACATTGACCCCAAAACAATAGACACTCTGCCTTTACCCTTCATTCTGTATCGCTCATTCGCACCTCCTGGTCCGAATCCTTGCACCGAGACACGATCACGGCTCTCATGCATGTCCATTGTGTCAGATCGGGCAATTGATTGCTCGGGCGAAGACGGGCGGCTGTCTGGACTCTGTGCAATATCGGAATTCACAGGGGTGTTCGAGCGGCCCGTCTTAATTGGCGTCGAAGGTCTTCCAGGAGTCGAGTTGCTCGAATGAATAGCAGGGCGAGTTGACACTGGCGGCATGGACTTGCGCTGGTGCTTGTCCGGGATCGTGCCAACGGAGCTGGAACGACCGCCGGGAAGAACAAACTGCGACGCTCTCCGAGAAAGCCCATTAACGTCTGTGCCCCAAGTTGTGCCATTCCTCCGACCCGATGCCGAAAAGTGGCCTGGGGACTCGACAATAGTCATGGCCTCGAATGACTTGGCCAATGTCGTCATTTCAGCAAGGAGAAGAGAGGAGACGTCGCACATGACAGTCCTCATGGTGGTCCTTTTGCAATCTTCGAGGGGGGGTATAGTGATGATGCCCTCGGGAATGGGAATCTCGGTGTCCTTTGGCGATACATAGTCGAACAGCAAAACTTGATGCGTCAGCGCTTTGGCGTAATCGTCGCGCAGTTCCTCGAGCTCCTGGTACAGGTCACGGATGTTTCTTTCGGCGGTAGTTGGGCCGGTGCCATTCACCGAATGTCGCTTGCTGAAGATGACCTCGTTTAACTCGGAGCCATCCGCGATGGCTATGACGGCCAAGGGTTCTCGGTATAAGTCGAACGGGGAGAGAGAAAGTTGAGAGGGTGGGGGGATATGGGTGACGAGGTCATAAATCATGGCGCCATCGGGATACGCCAGCGGCGAGAACATGGCTGCATGGCATCACAGTCAGTATCGTGGGCAATCTCCATCGGCGTGGCACACCTTACTCCTATTGGGTCGGCCATCGGCGCTGATGTCCCTGAGATGTACGACATTCTCTTGCTGCAATCGCTCAATGAATGTGGCAAAGCGCTCCGCTTTGATCTGCCCCAAAGGTAGCAGGACCGCCTTCACCCTCGCGGGCGAGACGGGGAGCAAAGGATCCAAGCTCATTCTAGCATCCGGCGATGCTCACCATGGTCCGCGACGTCGGTGTATTCGGAGCCCGCCTTGGGGATTTCGACGGGGATTGCGCGCAGGTATCGAGGTACGAAGCCGAGGTGACCTACAGTCGCATTATCGTCGGATAGGCAATTCGTCGAGTGTCACTGTTGAGTCTGCTGTATCGTGGTGCCTGGCGCTGAAGGTTGACAGTACACCTGTCGCATGGGGATAGGAGCTCCAGTCTTGGGGTACCTTGCCAGCGAATACATAATACCATGGCTGGACGGCGACTTTGGTGGGGACGGGCTGCGCCGGAGCCACCTTTTTGCGAGCCGAGGAGGTCTCGCGGGGGGCACCTATAGGGGCCTCCTTTCGGTGAATGAATGAATCCTGGGGCTCACGCGACTTAAAAATAAAGAGAGGTCGTGAAATGCTATTCCAGTCAGATGGGAGCTTACGCGAAATTTGGACACTATTTTAGGTAAGAATTCCAGTTCATTCAATTGGAAGTTTGCATTCATTCCAGACACATGAGTTCTCGCTGCGTAGGCTTCCACGTTGCCTTTGAAAGGGGATGTTATGAGGGGCAGAGTACCTCGCTAACATCTCGCTAATTAATGGCTAAACCAGAACTTGACCAGCAACTCCCTCTTCATCCACCCTACGTACCCTATATTGAACGTGGTCAGATGGCTTGTTAAAGTTGAACTGGAAGAGCCACATGCTGGCTGTCATTGGTCAATCGCGTAAAACAAAAACACATGATGTCGTAGTAAGTTGCTGTGGGTATCTAAAAACCAATACAATACATACGGGTTGCCTGAACCAGATGAGATGATAATTGCCCATTCCATCGCGAGAAACCAAGTCTTGTAAAAATGAATGCACCGGGCTCTATAGTAAAACAAGAGGCAAGCTACTCAAACAGCCATTATATCCAACAAGATGCACGCCGTGAGGCTCGGTTTGTGGCCACGCCGCCTGCCCCAGCCTCATTCACCATGCCTCATCAATTCATAGGGATAGCAACAGCAAACACGTGCTATTCAGCCAGTCGAAGAGGGCGGTCCCATGGGACTCTCTTCGGGTGCCCGATTGTCACGAGCTTCGGCCTGCAACTCGCTGTCAAAAATGTCGACCGACAGACTTGCTTCCACGAAGTCTTCTAGCTCTTCCGTCACCGTCTTGAGCTTCTCTCTGACAGCAATGGCGCCTTCGTGGCCCACAATGTGCCGTGCCGGAGGGTTCTCATGACCACCAATTGAGGTCAGGGCGTGAACAGTCTCCAATACCAACTTATCTGCCGCTCCAGAAGGCAGTTTGGGGTATCTGTCAAAGATTTCTCCTGGTACGATATCCGGCTCCAAAGCTGCGCTGCCGGGAGTTAATGGTGTCGTGCCCACGGACTCAGGCGTTGCGGGAGGAGGGAGGGCGGTGTCGGGATGATGGTTCAGGACGTTTGTTAGCATTTCGCGGACGCTAGGTACGGTCTCGAAGCTCTGCTCGTAGACTGGCATCTGAGGAGCAAAGATGAGTCTGTTGGTCAGAGACTGTATCTCCTTGTTGGGCTGAACAATGGTGACCTTGATGTTGAAGGGCGCAATTTCATAAGCAAGAGAGTCGCAAAATCCCTCCAACGCCCAGGTAGCGGCGGTGTACATGGACATGCCCGGTGTTCCAATGTGGCCGCCGGTGCTGGTGACGACAATGATGTGGCCAGTACGTTGAGACCGCAGCTGGGGCAGCGCAGCCTTGATGAAGTTGACTTGGGAAAAAAATATGCTTTCAAACTGGTCGCGAACGAGGTTCTGGGTAAACGGCGTCGTAGAAAGCTCCTCAACCATGCCAATCACGGCTAATTAGGCGGTTGATAAAGGTCAGCGCTTGGCTCTTCGGGGATTTACGAGAGCGGGGGATGTGGGACAGCGTCTGCGCACCTTCAGATTTGCAGCACAGCAATATATCAATTCCCCCGAATATCTGAATTGCCTCCGCGACGGCGGCGCCACAGCTGCCCATGTTTGTGCCATCACATCGAATCCCACGTATACGGTCTTTCCAGCCTTCGCGGTCCTTGCGGTTGCTTTTGCACTCGTTGATGATTTCACGAAACTCGGCGCTGCGATCGGGATGGTCGATTTCGTGAGCGGGCAGGCAGGCGACAACGTAATCCCCATGGGTTAGCAGCTGTCGAATGAGGCGGACTGCGAGGGGGGAGAGAGCCGAGGTAAGAAGCCATGTGCGCGGGGAGTTGTGAGTGGCTGTGGATTGAGAACTGTCAGCCATTGTGCGGACAGAACATGGTGTATTTCGCGGATATATATATATTTTTTGGGCAGTGGTTTTGTGAGTTCCTTCTTCCTGAAAGCGCTTGCAGCACAACCGGGGACAGAAGGGGTTGGAGAAGATCGCGTTGCTGTGTAGTGTGCGACTGGCGGCGAATTTTGAGTGTTGATGGGGGTAAGGGATGGAGGGATCAGACGTGACTAGCAGACGTGGTGACTTCGGGGAGATGTGGAGGGGTGCGAGAGCGGTGACGGTGATCCGATTGAAATTACATCATTCAGCAGTCGGGAATTGAACATCTGGGGAAGAGAAAGAGGGGAGCAGCCTAATTTAGAAGCGTAATTGGGAGCGAAGGGTGCTGGCAATGCGTGGTGGGTGGCTGTTTTAGCGACTGGGATGGGAAAGCTTGGGGGGAGCTAGGGAAGCTAGGGGGAGTTTGGGAGGAGGGGCAGAGGGGGCAAACCTACGGAAGGAGGGGCCAGGCACTGCATGGCCATGATGGCGCGGGGTTCCAGTGGCCGCTTCATGGGCGCCGCGATTCGCCGGTGGCATTTGCGATCCCGCTGGAGCGAGCCACGAGGATCGAGTCGAATTGCGCCGCGATGCAATGGCCGCAACTTAAGCGCTATGCACAGCGGGCAGGGGAACCTGCAATACAAACTTTGGGGCTCGGGCGGATTGGTGGCAAGCCGGTGCGCCTGGGTAGTATTGGGACGTTGGCAGGATAACCAAGCACCTAGCTTAGTTGGGAGGGTAATGGCATACCGTAGGTCGCCCAGCTGGGCTGTAAGTCTGGCTGCGTAAAGAGGCCCCCAAATGCAGGATAAATTCTCCGAGATATGCAAGACCCCGAAATGTCGACTTGGCCGATCAACTATTTGCAAGCGAAGGTGCGACGATGAATAGATATCGGAATGGTGTGGTTGGCGGTCAGGACAGCCGGAGGTGATGAGTTTGGCTAGTGTGGAATTCGTTGGCAAAGCGATGCGAACTGGGTGGTCGGACAGATGCGTCGGCACTCGAGAAGGACGACGAACCCTTGACAGAGTCCCTGTCTGGTTGGTTGGTGGGTTGTTTGCGAGATCGTGACGCCGTCGGTGGCGGTGGGTGGTGTGGTAGCAGATGATGGGTGGTGAGAAGGGCGAGGGGGCGCGCAACGACAGATCTAGAAATCGATATCGCGGTGCCGAGGACGCAGAACATCAAGGACGGACGGACAGGGAATCGGGGGACCAGGAGCCTGAGAGGAGAGAGAAGGGCAGCCGATGGCTCGAGTTTTGCGAAGGCACCGGGGCGGGCTTTTAATTGTCGAACAAGCAGGATGTGCCTCCCCCTGGCCCGCTTGGCCACTCACGCCTTTCAAGCTATGCTAAGGAGAGGAGGCTACAACTGGGCAGGCAAGTAGGTAGTAGTAGCTAGATTCAATGGGGATGGGGATAGGATGGGGATGGGTGCGCGCCTCTCGATGGCTCACACGCTCGGACGAGAGCACACAAGGGTGAGGCGGCAGTCCAAGGCTGGAGGGAAGATGGAGGGAGGGATGGAGGGTGAGAAGAGAGGAAACAACAAAACCAGACAGGGGACCAGAGGGCTCACAAGGGCTGAAAGAGGGACTTGGTTCCGTTCCCGTGCGTGTGTGCCATCATCGGTCGTCGACCAGTTGCAAGGTTACAAGGGCCTGGATCCATGTCATGCCACGCGAAACTGGACAGTACTGGTACAAATGCGGCGGCTAGGAGTTAATATACAATGGGACAAGTGAGCTGTGGCACTTGGCGGCTCTGGGGAGCCAACAAGACCAAACTTGCTCATGAGGTTATCAAGGAACGTCGGGATCCGCGGTGGAAGTTGATGACTCCCAGCTGATGACGCCCACGAAGCCAACAAGGGGACTGGCGTTGCTTCCGCCTTTTTGCCTCTCATTTCCTTTTTTCTTCTCAAAAATAAAATAAAATAAATAATATTCTCTTTCAATAATTAATCCCTGTTGGGGATCAACAGCGGGAGACACCCGATAACGGATTCTGCATTACGCCTTTGTGGGAGGCAGAAGAAAGTGTTTTACAGGGAACGAAAAACGGGGCAGAGGGGGGGTACAGATGGTGGGCCGGGTGTGCCAGACAGACAGGGTCAGGGTCAGATTGTGGTGGATGGGATATGGTGTGTGTGTGTGTGTGTGTGTGTGTGTGTGTTGGTTTCAAGCCCAGTGCCACAATATAGGTCTTAACCGACTGGCGGGATGGGGGGAATAGGATGCTGAAGTAATGAATCATTGATGACCTGGATGTGTTACGAGGGTGGGGGGAATCAACTGTGTGGGCGATGTAATCATGATGTAGAGAAGCATAGAGGAAGAGTTGAGCATTGGCGATGTCACTGGAGGTCAGGCTGGATGGTAATTATGGGGTAGCAGAGAGGGCCGGCAACGTCGAGGGCCGAATCGAATCGGGAGTAACGGGGCCAGCCAGTGCGACGCTGCAGCATGGAGGACCGGGCAAGGAAACCAGGATGTCAGCTGGAGAGCGCTTGGCCGGTGTGGGCATCCTGGGACGGTGTAAGCTGTCACCAGGAAAACGGGAATACGACAACGAAATAAAGCAAAGGATCTAGTGGAGAACCATGTGTGTTGCGTTCCATCCAGCTGCCAAAAGAAGCTGTGCGGTGCTATGCGACGCGCGATGTAGAGCTCGACGCAGAGCTGCGGACCATGTGACAACTGAGATGCAGCGAAACCCCGATGCATTACCCCAGCTGCATCATTATTCATTATGACCAATCTCGGCCATCATGTTGGAGATGGTCGGCGTCATCCCAGGTCGGCAACTCCCACAGGGCCACGGCGGGCTTGGCTCGTACCAACATGTACCATTATCATGTGTGAGGGCGGACAAGGCAGTATGGCACTGGGCAGCTCAAGGGCACGATTGGTTTGGAAAACGAGAGCGACAGAGCGAGCGGATCCTCGCTAGGCATCACATGGGTGCTGGCATGTTCGGAGTGAATATACACACTAGTCAGCTCCCAACACCACGGGCTAGGTGCCCGAGCTAAGCCGAGCCCCGTCGAGTCGAGTCGAGTTGAGTCAAATTGACGAGAGGCGGGATGGGCTTTTCGTTTGTTTCCCATGGGCATAGTTGCGGAGTACAGTACACTGGCCACCATCGCCGATCCAAGCCCGCTCAACGTTCCGCTAGCATCACCCATGGCCCTCCGGGCCTCCCCACTCACGGCGGACAGGGACCAAACAGAGGCCGTGTATAGGCATATATCCCGCCGGGGCGTGCATCGTGGAGGGCTGCCCTGAACGCTTACCAGTCTTCAGGGTCCGACTAGCGCGAGCGCCAGCGTGGGGCGTGCCTAGCGCCGCTTGCTCGCAAAGTCCCTAGCGCCGTTCGGCAGTTTGTTCAGTGAGCCACGAAACGTCGGCTCGGCCACTGAGCGTCGACCCCCAAAATCTGCAGCGGAGACGGGTCCTCGCCTCCAGTGGGCCGGCGGCGTGACAGGCTGACCCTCCGCTTAATGCCTTGGAGCCCTAGACGGCACAAGATTTCAGCTTTCCCATCTTATACCCACGCACCAATCGCGCCACAGCTGTCGTGCACATCACCATCCGTCCTCTCTGTACCGTGTGGGCTCTTTCGCACGGCTCGGGTCCGCCTCGAATCAATTCCTCTCCTTCTCTCTCTCTGACCCGTCTTGCATTACACTTCCCATGCCCATGCCCGCGCGTCTTGGCCTCGTATCACGCCGCTCCTTGTGCTTTCCGATATACCCTTTCCCCACCCACAACCACCCACTCACAACCACCCACTCACACCCACGGTTCAGCAATTACCCATTACCCTTCCCGGCTCCGCTGCCAATCCCAAAGTTCCACGACGACGCCTCTCCTCAGGGCCCCTGGAATCTGGAACCATCCAGCCTGCTCGGTCCAACTGACCGACCTTTCAAACAGCACGGCTCGCCAATGACCGTCAGGCCGGCTCTGGCAACTTCATCACTCGATCGCAGTTACACAGCAAGACTAGCAGCACTAGCAGCGCCGACATGGGTCTGGACACTTCCAACTTCTCACACACCGACAGATAGAGCCTCGGCATACATGCAGCCATCCCCACCTGGGATTCGCCATCAAGTCCTGATGGGATCGACCGTCAACCCGTCACTCGCAAGTCACTGGATGGAAAGTTAATTTTTCTGCAGGACAAGGAACAACCCTCCTGCGCTTTGCTTATCAGTGGTTCGGTATAACTTCCCCTAGTGGCCATAAGTTCCGATACATTTGCTATATCACCTTTGCTGCCCAAAAAAAGCACTTTAGTTCTTGCTGCCTGCCGACTCTTCGCGGATGCTGCTTGTTCGGCCCAACTCGGGCTCGTGGTCCAACTTCTTGACCATTTCCGTCACACCGAACAACTCGTCCATCTTCTCCAGGCTGAGACCCTTGGTTTCCGGCACAAAGAACCACACAAAAATGCCGTTGACGAAGCAGAAACTGCCAAACATGAAGAACATTCCCTGTTGGCGGGTCGAGTCGTTAGCAACTAGCCCGTCATAGATTTAGGGCTGAGAGGGGCGCGGGGGTACTTACATATCCGGCCTGGCCCATGGTTCGTTGCATCGTGAGAACAGCTGCCTTTCGTTAGCCCCAATGATCCTTGCCCTTTTTTTTTCTCCTACTAGAGGCACTCACTCCGTGCAATAACAAAGTTGAAGAGCCACTGGGTCGCGGCCCCAAGCGCCACGTTCAAGGCTCGAAGCCGCGCAGTTGGGATTTCGCTCACCAAAATCCAGCAGCATGGGCCCCAACCAAATTGAAAGAATCTATTGTAATCATTAGCTAATCTGGCTATTACGTACTGAACCGTCGTCACCGAGGACTTACGCCGCCCAAAGATAGATGCACGTAATGGCCACATAGCCAAAGGGCGAGATCTGATTTCACCGCATTAGCTCCGTTCTCATACGATACCCGTATTTTGAGGAAGCAACCGGGAATACTCACTGGTTTGCCTTCAATTGGAGGCTCGACGCGGCCGTAAATGCCGATGATGTACATGGCAATGCCCTGTGCTGCGCTGGTCCAGAGGAGACTACGCCTTCGACCAAGGGAGTCTGCAGCGAAGACGAGGAAAATGGCGCAGCCGGTTACCTTGACAATGCCATAAACACCAGTGGCGAATAAGGATGGCTCTGTGCCGGTCATGCCAAGGTTTTTGAAAATTTGAGGGGCGTAATAATTCTGGCATCACAATGGCGTCAATGCTTGCTTGAGCCTGGGACATGGGCCAGACTTACCACTGCATTTGTGCCCGTCATCTGTTGGCAAATCATCAAGACCACCGAAATGATAGCTCGCTTCCGGTTTCCGGGGACGTTGACCATTTCCTTGAAGAGGGTCATGGCCGAGGCATCACCAGTAAGCCGCCTCTCTGCCTCAAGTTGAGTGGCCATTTCCTGGATTTCGTTCTGAACATATTCCGAGTCTTCTGGAAGCCTACAATCAAAGAAAATATTAGTCACAGCTTCTCGCTATCTAACTGTTCCTTACATTCGAAGCTTCACAAGAACAGAGGTTGCCCGTTCCCAGTCATCTTTTCTGGCACACCATCGGGGACTGCCAAGTACCAGTTAGCGCGAGCCTCACAAATTGTCGTGGGTCTTTTGTCACCTCTCAGGAGCAAGGAACATCCCGAGCACCAAGCATCTATGATTTATAAGCGCGGCCCAAAATTATCCATATTAATCAACATACACTGCGGGTAGAGCCTGAAAGGCCAGGGGGATGATATAGACTGTCGGGGCCTTGACATGAAGAAGACATCCGTAGTTGATCCTAGCGCATCATGTTAGGCGAAGGAGCATGGAGGACCGTCCAGCTTGATGCTTACCAAAAAGAGAGCATAACTCCGGTCACGATGAATAACTGGTAGAAGGCTTTTCTTTGTCAAAAGATGAATCCGGAAATACTGCAGCTTGCCATGACCTACCAGTCAGACCTCCTCGAATGGCTCGAGGCGCACACTCAGACACATACAAAGGGGTCAGGGTTGACGCTGCACCCACGCCCAATCCAGCAATAAAGCGCCCGATGTACATGACGGACAACGTTCCTTTGGCCGCTGAGGCTGCCTGGAACACGACACCCAGGGTGGTGAGGATCCCTGTTCCAATCAGACACAGCCGCCGGCCATACTTTTCAGTGAGCCACGAGGTGAAAAAGCAGGCTAGAAAGCAGCCGGCTTGGAGCGTGGACACAATGTTCTGGTCCTGCGTCGTTTTGGCCCCGTCAGAGAGATGCGAATACCCAAAGCGAGCCTGGGTTGCCTCCATGGCCAGCACGCCGCCGATGGCACCCGTGTCCCAACCAAAAAGCATACCACCGAAGCACGAGGCGCATACTAGTGCTATGACGCGCCAATTGTAAATCTCACGCGGATCGTTGCGCATCGCATCGTTGCGCACGACGCGCTGAAGAGCGTCGAACATGCCCATGGCGGACCGTCTTTTTCTTTGTCTTACTTGGATAAACTCTTGTATTAAAGTTCTCGCTCAGTTCCCCCGATTCTGCAAGGGAGGAGAGAGATCTCTGATGCAATGCGTGGAGCGCCACGAGAGAGATTGGAATGGAGACTTGATGGTTTTCTTGAAGGGGAAACGCAGCTCGTGCTTCTGGATCTCACGACAAAACAGATGAGGGGGCGGGAGCTATGGGATAATAAATGATCGACGGGGTGAGACACCCTAGTGCTGCTGTTGCACCGCGGAATCTTTTGTTTTAACCCGGCCATCTTTAAATCTAAGGTTACATGGCCATGCTCTCAGCATGACCCCAACCATGGCTCGATTGGTGCAAGATATGCGCTCCCTCTCATGTCTAGGCATGTTGCGCTGGGCATGGGTTTGAGGGGCTCGGGTAATTTCGTCAAAGGTCACAGTCACATGGGAGCGAACGAGGCAACGCCGTGGTATATCGCTCTCAGCCGGCGTCAAAACATTGCATTCTTGGGGTTGAAAGCGCTGCCATTCGAGTCCCACAGGACCATGGATTGCTCGGTATGGGGTGGCCTCGAGGCGACATTGCTACTTTGACGTCCAGCCAAGACGCAGAGACATTCATTTACACAATGCTCATTTGTCCACTCACAATGCAGTTTTTGACCGGCGAAAAAAGACTCCACGAATCGCCACCTGTTTGTGTCTTGAAGTACATGATACTTTGCCAACCCCCAACGAGGACTGGTCTTCTGCGCGGTGGCATGTGCATGATGGAAAGTCATGGTCGTTGGGGGTTGATTACTCCTCCATGCCCAGGCCTTGGGAGCCATGCGGCGATGGTTTACGAAGGCACCTAGCGAGACAGCTAGCGCTGCGGGGATGCTCACTGCCGGCGCGGGGATGCGGAGGATCTCCACAGAAGAAGCTTACTTGTCTGGGGCTTTGGAGAAGGGCTGGAGGTGATCCATCATGGCTTGGGTTGGGCGTGGTTGAGAGTGGCGGCACCAAGGCTGTGATACGTGGATATTTCATTCTCCGCACCGGGATGTCACACTCAGGCCCGTTAGGGTGTGACCATAGGGCGGCTGTGGCTAGCTCTCTTAAGGTTTTTTTTACAGTGTTTCCTTTAAGTACGGCGATTTATCCAAACAGCCGAGACGAATCGCTGCAGGGATGCTCAGTGGCCTGCCCACCCTGCGATGCGTGGGTGTACTCCTGCGGTGGGATTCAAACAAGTCGGGGAAAGGCTCAAACGCATGGTGAGATGAGAAAACGAAGCGAGGCAGGAAGAAATCATTCGATTGATGGAACATGACGAGTGTCAGAAATAATCCGCCTATCACGACCGTGCCTCTATGGCACGCGAAGCCCTCGTGGCTCCAGCCGCAAGATCTACTACCAAGGTGGATTGCTATATCACTGGCTTGGCGCGCCGTTGACCTCCCTTGTCAGCCAGGCTGGGAGCGCCGGTGGCTTCTGCCATCCGTCCAGGTAACTCGACTTGTCCACCCCGGGCGCCGAAGGCTTGGCATAAATGGCCGAGACGTAACAGACCGACTGACCGGCCTTGATGGTGTGTTGGAGCGTCGGGATAGTGCTTCGGCTCTCCATGATGTTCGAGTTGGGGTCTGCATTGACGAGCATGGCCTGACGCTCGTCCATGGGCTCCAGAGCCTTGATGCCGACTGCGCCCTTGGACACGGCAAAGGCGCCGACCTTTCCACTGTCCCAGCCAGCTGCCGTCTTGAGGTCGTAGTTACCAATGATTCTAGGCGATGTCCCTTCGTGCTTCTCCTCATCGTATAGTTCAAGGTACCGCCCGTTGTCTGAGTTGACGTTTCGGATGGCAAACGAGCCGTCGGCCGTCATAATCTCGCGGCCGCTCTCGATCTGATGCACTCGGAGATGCCAGTTGGGTGAGTCTTCCTCGGGTGGGATCAAGGTGGTTTTAATCTTGACATCGGGGAAAGGCCGCCATACAGAGACGAGAACTGGTCTCTCATCGCGATCCTCGATATCGGCGTATTCTGAGAGTCGCCTCGTCTTCCAATATTCGCCACCATCGTCCGAGAGACCCAGTTGCGACGCGAGGGCGTATTGCTCAAGCGAGAACAGCCCCGGGGGCACCGAATATCCGAATGCGCTGCTGTATGCGAACCCTCCATATTTGGCATGCGTTCCTTTCATTGGATAGCCACAGCCCTGTCCCGAGGAAAGCAGCATGTCATGGCCACCAAGATGGCTGCTTTTGTTAGTGGTCATATATCGATGCATGCACATTACTCACCTTATGATGTGTTTTGGATGCTTGAGAGCCTCAACCTTTGGTAGAATGCCGGTTACGGGCTCTTCCTTCGATGTCCAGAACGGGTGGTCTTCTGGAACCGCCAGGCAAATGAATGCTAGGCATGCCCAGTACTTTTGACTTGTCAGATGAAACTCACACAGTTTAGAAGGGTTACCCTACCGGACTTCCTGGACTGTTGTAATTTTCCGCCAGCTATCGTCCGTTAGTGAGTACGCATCAATTTGGAGATGCAATAAAGTACTCACATACATCTGCGGATACGCATATCCAATCGAAAGCGTTCCGCTCGAAGTCCAGATGTCATCCTGGGTCTGCCACCACCGGAGGTTACGCAGAACGATGCCCTTGACCATACCCCATGTCAAGGGCTCCGGCAGCTCAACGCCAGCGTACGCTAAGGCTCCCCAAAACGAAACCATGGCAAATCGGTAAATGATGCTGCGCCCATACGGAATCGCCCTTCCCTCGTCGTCAAAGTAGTGGGCCAGGTCCAACGCCGTCAACTGCGCTCGCTTCTTAAACTCTTGTGCTCGCTCTGGGTCCTCGTCGACGGCTAATTTGGCGTACAGGAGTTGGAGAAAGTGGATGGCGAAACTCGACGAGTAGTAGTCCATTTCTACTTCAATGAGCAGATGCAATGCGAAACTTTTGGTGTAGACTCACGGTGGATGCCTTCCGGGCCATCATTCGACCAGCCGTCCCCGCGGTAAAAGGTGTCGAGGTGCTTAATGTCGCTCTCTAGTCTTTCCTGGGAGAGTTTTCCACCATTTTTCTTCAGCCCCAGATTGGCAAATACACGGAACCAAAGCCAATTGGTGTTTGGCATACTGTGTATGGTTAGCAGCTGTCATTTACATCAGGAGCAGCGTTGGCAGACTTCTTCTCATTGATTGAGTTTCCAAGCCATGCTTCGACGTTTCCCCTCTCCTTCTCAGAGAGACTATCCCAAATCTCGGGCACCACAGCGAGGGAAAATCCTAGATAAGTCAGTTCCAGAGTCTTGTCAGGGGGACGGCTTGTACTACCCAACGGACACATTTCGACCATTCTCTGATCGTTGTCGCGAGGGAACCCCCAGTACTCTGGACTCTCTGGATCCGTGCCCGACCTAATGCCTTGAATCCACCAGTCCTTGCCACGATATTCACCCCCGCCCGCGAGCAGCGCGGCGACGCCCCAGAGCGGCCGGCATAGTCCCTCAATCTCGGAGGCTGCTTGGTCGAAGCGCACGGCCGTGGCGCCGGGGCATTTAACTCGCGCCTTTTGGGGAGAAAAGAACGGCTCGAGGGGATCGAGAAGAGTGCGGAGAAGCTCCTGGACAGAAGCCCGATCGCTAATGTTCACGTTAGCAAAGGGATGCTTCCCGTTGTAGCCCAAACACAATCCCGTGTTTGACGCCATGGTGATTTTCGGCGCTCAAATGTATATGGGTAGAAGTCTTGGCAAAAGCGTTCGACGCCCTAGAGAGTTTTGGCGAAGCTATGAACGAGCCCAAAGAGCGAGCGATCACGAAACATGACGCCGCTTTCGGAGCACGCTACCCCGACACGCATATGCCGTTTTCCGAGGGGGATGAAACCACATTATCCGGTGATGGGCAAAGAATATACCAGGCTCGGTGCTCAATGCATCGAATAACTGGAGAGTGGGGTAGCCAGGTTGGGGTTGGGGGCACGCTGCATCTGGGCCGCGTGTTGAAGCGGGGAACCGGCTAAATAGGCAGATGCTCTGTGGTTGGGCTTTAATCAAGGCGAATCTCGCTCCCGGTCACTTCAGGTGGTGATGATCCTTTCTCATCAATGATATCATGAATATGGCACTCCGTAAGGAGACGCTATGATTCAGTTCTCGACTACCCTAGAGTATGGACGGAATCCCTTAAACTTTCTAGACGGCAACAACATCGTCAGTTTAGGCCTTGTTTGGCACGACGCCGACCTATCACCTCTTTTAGCCATGAATATCCGTCCATCACGAAGTTTTGGAACGCCACAACGTGACCTCTGCTCAGTTATAAGTCTCCGCCCCGTGCTAACGCCTGATCAAGCAACAAACCACAAACCAATACACAAGTTTTCTTCAAGCCTCTCTTAATTTCGTGGTAGACTAAATTTATTATTTCTCTACGTTTTAATAACGATGGGCTTCCATGTAGGACATTAACGCAGCAATAGAGAAAGTTATTCTTCGTGCTTGGGGGTGAGGTATACGCTGGGCACAGAGTAACACCTATGGCCTTCGCATCTTGACAGAGAAGACCCCCCCACCTGATGGTTGATAAAACGACCGAATGAGGCTATTTATATAATTATTCGCCTAACAACACTATTTTGTGATATTGCTACCATGCTTGAATGAACTTAATCTCTGAGTTATAAGACATCTGCAAGATACTAGTTACTGTTACTTTGAGCATGTTGATGAATCAAGGCTGCTTCTTGGTCATTATTGTCCGCATATAGTCTAATTGTATTTGTTGCTGGACATGTGCGTTTCTGCGAAGCATAGCAACGGCATAGTGTATTATTGCGTTTTGCACTGTATTGCACTTTCAAGTCAGCCTTGACACAAGTTCGACATGAGGCGCCCAGCACTGCCTAGAATTTTTACCGCATTAAATACGACGTCTCACGTCGGGCAGCAATACGCGCTTTCTTTAAACTGGACGATCTGGGAGTTTAGCCCATCTCTGTGTACTACCTCAAATCCCCCCTTAACAACCATGGATCCTGTTGATGCATTCAAACTGGCAGGCACAGTCCTCCAATTTGCCGATTCAGTGAGCAAATTCTTGGTACTCGCTCACAAGCTACATAGACCGGGCAGTAACGCTGACGACGATCACAACGACCTTCGCAAAATCGCGGAGAGCTTTGACGCTGTGCTCCCTACACTACAAGAGGCTTCCTGCAGCAATGAGTCTGAGAAGAGCCTGCAACAGCTAGCTCAGGATTGCGGCAAAACCGCTGCTCAACTGCTGGCCATTCTTCGGCAGGTAAAGCCTACGGAGATTAGCGGAAAGAGAGACGCGCTAAAGGCTGCTTTTCGACGGGTCTTCAAACAAGAAGAGATAAAAGCTCTCAACGATCGATTGTCCTCCTTCCGAGGGCAACTTAATTTCCATCTTCTCATCTCTATACGGTGAGTATGATCTTTAAGATGGCCATGTTATCATGGAGCGCATTGGAAATTGACAATATTTAGTGAGCATGTTTCTAAGTCTGCTGAGCAGCAAGCTGAGGGGCTGAAGAAGTTGGGTGTTGTTGAGAACGAGACGGTCAAGATGGGTGGCATTGCTGCTTCTATCTTGCAGTACCTGGTTTCCAAGCAACACCCAGCTTCCAAGCAGCCTGGTGGTCAGATCCAAAGTATAATATCGCTTCGAGAGGATCTTGTCAATACAATAAATGGATTCCGTGAGAATGGAAAGACTGTACACGAATTTCAACCAGCGAACATACAATTATCACCGTCAAACCACAGACAGGCCCTGACATGGTTTCTTAATCGCCTTCAGTACGACAACATGATCGATCGAGAAAACCGAATTGTAACAGCACATGAGGCTACATTTCAATGGGTATTCAAAGATACCTGTTCAAACAACAATCAGTCTGGAACACCCAAGTGGTCAAACATGAAAGAGTGGCTGGAGTCAAACGACCAAATTTACTGGATTACGGGGAAGACTGGTTCAGGAAAATCGACCCTCATGAAATTCCTATCCTATCCCACGGCGCAGAAAAGAATGAGAGAGGAATTTCTAGATCAGATGGGAGACAGCGCGGAAACCAAGGTATCCCGGTGTGAACCTTATCTTGCAAAATGGGCTGGCAAGCAGCCACTCATTATAGCGTCGTTTTATTTCTGGAACTCTGGCGTCAACCCCCAGATGACGCAGACAGGGCTCTTTCGCACTTTGCTCTCTCAAATTGTGACATAGTGCCCAGACATATTGCCAATTCTCGCACCGAAGGAATGGGAAGCCTTTTGCCTCTTTGACCACTACCCTAAAAATTGGACAGCCCAAGATATTCAAAAAAAGTTTGCCACAGCGGTCAAGATACTACGGACCAACTCAAAACTATGCTTTTTTATTGATGGTCTTGATGAATTTGATGGTAATCATCAAGAACTTATTGGACTGGTGAAAAGTCGCTAAGGGCAATGACAACGTCAAAATATGTGTTGCAAGTCGCCCATGGAACGTGTTTCAAAAGGAGTTTGAGAAGGAGCCAAGTCTTAGACTTGAAGATCTCACTTTTGGTGACATTATGAACTTTGTACTGTCAAAATTTGGCACGGACGTCGAGTTCAGCACCTTGCAGCTGCGGTATCCTTCATTTGCAAATGAATTGACGGAAAGAATTGTCAAAAAAGCCTCGGGTGTATTTTTATGGGTCGACCTAGTCGTTGCATCGCTGCTGGCCGGAATGCGACTTGGAGATAGGATTGAAGACTTTCAACAAAGGCTGGATGAGCTTCCACCAGATCTTGAAAAGCTTTGCGAAAAGATCTGGTATAGCCTGGACAAGTCTTACCTAAAACATGCCGCTGAGTGCTTTGCTTTAGTAGAGGCAGCTGAAGTACCTCTCACAATCCTGCAATTTTCCTTCGCTGACGAGGAGTCACCAAGTTCTGCTTTGAATAACAGGACCGAATCTGTGTGTTATGGAAATCTTTTCTTACGGGCTGAGGCTGTTAATCGCCGGCTAAACAGCCGGTGCAAAGGTTTACTCGAGGTAGAACGAGGCCTTCAAGCAGGAAAGACCGATTGCCCTTGGCAACTTACTGTCCAATACCTGCACCGAACAGTTCGAGATTTCATCAAGTCTCCCAAGGCGCAACGTTTTCTACAGTCGTCGTCTAATACAAATTTTGATCCATCAATGCAACTATGTGTGGCCTACTTGATGGACATGAAAGCTTGGCCAGAATGGCTAGATGACGACATTATCCTAGAGAGTAATGCTCACGCTTCTCCGTCAATTTATAATGTAGTCCAGTGCTTGAGACAAGCTGCTAATGCAAGAAAGGGAAACGAGGCAGCCATAGTGAGCCTCCTCAAAGAATTAAAAAATATCATTAACGAAGTAGATTACAGGGTCCATTTTGAATCGAATCCCTATTTCAGAGGAAGATCTGCAACTTCCGAGCCAACATCTCCTTCCCAACACCATTACTTTTATAGCATTTTTCTGGGCCTTCGCAAAACTACAAGTCTCCATAGCCTTGACGAACTCGTCACCATGACTTGGGATATCTGGACCACGACAAGTTATGACAACCCACAGGCTGTTGATAAAACATTCCTGTCTCTTGCGTGTGTCCACGGCGTTGTTCCATACGTCAGAGACGCAGCCAAGCAAGGTGGCTTAGGTTTCCAACCACACCACTTGAAGGACGAATGGCCTTTACTGCTCGCCTGTCTCTCCAGTGATGTGCCTAATCCGAGAATGGTGGAATACCTGTTAGACATTGGCGCGGACCCAAATTTTCGGTCATCAGACGCCAACATGCCAACTCCCTGGACAGTTGCCATCACCAAAGTATCCTTACTGCTCACTATAAAGGAATATGTCACAGCAGAGGAATATTTGGTGGCGGAAAGAAAGTGGAAAGAGGCTTTGAGGTTGATGTTCATCAGAGGAGGCAACAAGGCGAAAGTCCCAAAGCATCTCATGTCACCAATAGCCCGCAAGATTATACGAGAGATAAGGGACGAGCTGGAACCCGATACATGGAATTTGGCTAGTTTAAGTGCTTGGCTTGGAATAACGAATTGATAATAGTTTTAGCCGCAAAAATGCCAGGCGGCGTAATTTTGTGGTCTATTCCTACCCAGAATAAATATATACTGACGTGCGCTCATAAGGAGCGGTCTACTCTGAGGAAGTGCTAGTAAGAGTTTGCGCTAAAGGATTACATATTTGCCCGGAATATTATTTTAAAAAGGAACATTGCCTTCAGAGGAAGAGAATAGAGTAAATAAGGAAAATTGATCGATATTCAGATAGTTTTATCTACTAATGAACGCATTCTATGTCGCAATATCTTCCGAAGCAAGATCAACAGGTAAAAAGACAAAAAAAGCATTACCCCCAGTAACAGCCACATATAAGACCGAGTTGTGCAACGTGGTCAAATTCAAACCGAGTACCTCTCCTCTAAAACCACAAAAGAGAGGCAAAAAGACTGCGCCTTATGTAAAGGTCTTCTGTCGGGTTTCCGACTGATCAAGGTCTGATCCTCTTCACGAGAACTTCCGCTTCCGTGTCACACATTGTCTGTCACGGTTAGCTTTCAAGGATAGCAATTGGGACAGAGACAAAAGCTTACCTGGCTATCAAACTCAGCGTTGGGGTGGCGGCCCTTTCCAGGAGGGTTCTTGACCTCAAACTGCAGCAGGAACTCGGCCAGAAGCAGCTTGATGGTGATGTCGGCCATGTAGCGGCCGGGGCAGGCGTGCCTCCCGTAGCCCCAATCGAGGTCGTCTTTGCCGACGGCGACGAGCTGGTGCTTGAGCGCTTGGCCCTCCTGCTGCCGCATGCGCCAGAACCGGAGCCCGTCGAAAACGTTGGGGTTGTCGTACTTCTCGTCGTCCATGTGGATGGCGCCCGTGGCGATTTCCAGCTTGCTGCCCTTGGGGATGCGGAACCCGTTTGATAAGACGACTTCGCCGGAGCTCCTGCGGCAAAACGTAGCTGGCGCTGGTCAGAGACTGCATATTCGAGGCTGCCTGCTTTGGCACGCATGGGAGGGGGGGGGGGGGAATCCTTACTCAGATCAGGGGCGCTGAATCGCAAAACCTCCTTTATGAAACTGTCCAGCTTCAGGAGCTGTCCAAGGTTTTGTCGTGTCCAAGTTCCCCCGGATTCTTCGTGCACCGACTTGACTTCCTCTCGGATCTCGTCGATACAGGCGCTGTTGACGGCGGCATCAAACAAGGCATTCGTCGAGGTCGCGGCGGAAGTGTGCACGCCGGCAATGAACAAGGTAATTTGCATGCTGAGGTGATCATCGACGCTGATATCCTTGAACTTGGCCGTGACGTGGTCAAAGAAGGAGGGCGGGTGCTGCAGCGGTTTCCAGTCGGCGGCTTTCTTCTTCTCTAGATAGTCGGCAATGATGGCTTTGCCCTCGGCCCACTGCTTATTCAGCGTTTCATAGCCTTCAACCTTGGTATAGACAAAGGGGCGCATGAATTTTGACCACTTCTTCAATCCCTGGATGTATGGAATGGCGGTGGAGATGTAGTCGTCTTCTAGCTGGAGCCAACGGTCGTTTTGCGCAGCCTCCTGACCAAGCATCGTTCGTGCAGTGCTCTTGCAGACCAAGTGGAACAGGATTGGGTAGATTTTGACCGCATTCCAACCTATTGTTGTTATCATTAGCGTGATTTGCTCTTTGCACCATTTGATGAACTCGGCAGCGTGTAATACCATCGGAATCCGGGAGCTTGGCAGAGAGTTCATCGCGGAACAGTTTCTGCTGCTCCGGCAGAAAGTCTCCTACTGAGTGTTAGAGAAAAAGGTTACGGTTAAAGAAGAGACTCGCACAAACCTAGAGCAGGGTTTATCTTTCCAGAAAACACCTTGAGTGCCTCTTGGGGCATGGGCTTAATTCGCGTGAACTCGGGCAGAGCGAGCTGGGCTTTTAGTACTACGGCAGAACAGATAGGACCGGAAGATGCTCACTGTTTCAAAAGTACCGGCAAAGGACAGAGAGGGATGACTTTTCAGCTCGTCCATAAAATCAGTCGGAAGCACAAAGTTTGTTCCTGATGTACCACGTCAGCAGTGATGTCAAGCAGCAAATAACTTGCGAGATGGATAGCATGACCAACCTTCACTGGTGTCGATTCCAAAAATCTGTCCCTTGAACTAGTGATTGTTAGAATCTCTCTTCGACTTGAAGCAGCTAGTCGCGAAAAAAAAAAAAAAAAAAACCTTTGTGTATCCTTGGACCAAGATGTTTCTCGAATCAACACGATATTGATCAACCCTCTTTTTGCGATCCGTAACCGTGTCGGCAAGGGCGATTGGCATTTTGGGACTGTTGGGGAATATGAACTTGACAGCAGCAGAGACTGCAAGCACGCCAAAGAGGGCGAATAATGATGTCAAGACCGCTGGCGGTTGCACACCAGATGCAACCTGGTCATCGAGAAATTGGGATCCTTCTTGGGAGGAATTCATTTTTGGGCTTCTTGGACAAAGAGTGTTCTTGGACAAAGAGTGACTGCTGAACTGTAGAATGATTTGGTACAATGGAGTCGGACGAGGAGAGTATATATATGAAAAGATCTGAGTAGATAATTCGGATCTTGATGCAGACCCGAAAATCCGACCAAGAGATTCGGTCTCATCTATTAGATTGTCCGATCTTGAGGGGGGGGGGGGGGTTCACTTCCCGCCCAAGCACCACTATTGTAATGACTTTGAGAATCGATGCTCGCCTTGCGCATTTCAACAATACCCACCAGCCCGTGAGAATGGCGGACTGTTTCACCAAGTCGGACATTCGGACTCGGAGTTTGGGAGCGAGAGAGGGGATGGGATTGGCTAAGCCCCAAGCTAAGACCCGCAAGCTGCAAGAAAGGGACGATCATTTCTTTCAGTTTACTTTAGTTTAAAGAGTTTACAACTCTTAATTTACGATTGGTACGCACGACTCCACTCGGCATTGGCTATTGTTGAATGCCCTTTTCACCTGCGAGGTGCCGCAATTGCACAACGCATGAACACATAATGACTCCGTGCGTAAGCCGCTCCGCCACATGCGCTGTGAGACCGATTGGTTGCTGTATTCCGCGGCCTCCGTGCTTTATCGTCAACATGGTTAAGACCAGCTCGCATCACATCTGAGTCACCAAAGTCTGAGACTGTTATCCGTTATGCACGCGTTAAGGTAATAAATAATGAAAATCGGCTGTGGTGAGTGACTGGGAAATGAAAAAAAATAAAAAAAAATGAAAAAATGAAAAATAAAACATCATCAGCTTTGAATGCTGGCAAATTAACAGAATTCATCCCCGCGAGCATACCCCGAGGAAACTGACCCTGCGGGATTGACTGCTTGTTTTTTTTTAACACCCCATATATCAATCAATAGCTTCAATAGCTTCGTATGCTATCCGGAAGCAAAGTCCCCAACAACGCCAAATATCCTCACATCCTGGCATGTTTTCCGTTATCCTGATGTGACCCTGTGTTGCATCAAATATGCCATCAAAAATGTCCCAAACGCCCGATATCCCTCTTAAAAATGCATTTCGTCCGCTTCAACCATCCTTCCTAGAATTAAGCTTTGGATAACCAGTTCGTCGTCCAAAACGCGAATATTTCCAAACGTTGATTGTGTTACTGGCGCAGACTTTCGTCGCCTCTTTCCAACAGGCGCATCTTGCGGCGCCAGCACAGCATCGACAGTGCCTGTTCCCTTGTCGATATAGAGCCAGTCAAATGGGTCCCCTGCTTTCTGATGCTCTTGCAGCACCTCTCGGGCTTGCTGGACCGTGAAGACACGCGAGATGGAGGGACCAAGCACGCGGGCCAAGAAAATGTACGGCTCCTTGGCCTCGTTTCGGGCCTTTCTCGAGTCTACAACGACCAAGATTCGCTGCCCGTCAAGCAGTCTTGGTCGCTGGTCAACCACATCCTCAAGTCGAGCTTCGGCAGCAGAATATGGGGTAAGCATTCGAGATCTGATGGCATCGCCCAGCACGGAAGAGACGCCTGCGCAGAGAACGTAAGGCTCCCAATCTACAATTGCACCCTTGTTTAGGCAAGTCGTGATCCATTGGTGTGCAAGGCAAGGCAGGCCCAACGCCAATGCCTGCATGTACTTCGCCTTGCGAGAGTGGCTGTCTCCGATGAGGGCGGTGAAGCCACAATCTGCGCTGGATTTGGTGAGAGCCAAGGGGTCCTCATCGTCGATTATCGGGCTGGTAGTGTTCATGACCAAAGATTGCTCAAACATATCCTGAAATCCTGCAGGTAAAACTGTTCCTCCGGCCTGTGTGATTTTGGCCTCCAGCTTGGTGCGTTCCTGTGGCTTAAACTTGTTTGAGAAGGAAATGGCGAACACCATACCCTCGAACAGTCGGCCACTCCTCTGGACTTGTCCAATACTTTGCCTAAATGACCTATTCGACTTGGTGTAAATCAAGCTCTTCTCCAGGGCACTAGCCGATGGCGAATGATGCAGTTCATCTGTAGACTCAGAGTCTAGTCGTGGCAAGCGCTTGGCCATGCGTGTCGCTCGGGCCACAGCTGGAGGCGATTCGGATTTGGTCCCACCCAGCGCATCTCTTTTTCGTGGGCCTCGTGCCTTTGCTGGAGAGGGCAAACTCACTGACCCAGGCCGCTCAGATATGGCTGACTCCTGAGTCCCGGGTGTCGTCTTTGCAGAAGGTACAGGGGTTGTAGAGAGCACACTGAGACTCGACGACGTCGGCATAGGCTCACCCACTGAGCGCGAGGCAAGGGGCGTAGAGGGGCCAGCATCGCTGCGACGAGAGCGAGTAGTCATCGGCGGTGGCAATTCTTGCTGCTTTCTGGGCGATCTCCTTAAGACGCGCCGGGGCGCGTCGGGCTTGGCAGGACTGTCGTCTTTAGGCACGGAGGGCTCAACTGGAGGTTCCTCGGGGGTGGGCGATGAGGGAGCCGCGGATTCTAATGCTGACGAAACGGGCTGGGGCTTTGGCTCTTGATCCGCCACAATAGCATCCGAGTTGACGGAAGAACTGATAAACGGATTCCTACGTCGCTGCCTACCATCACGACCGTATGTCCGCGTGGTACGCCGCTGTAGAGGAAGTGAGGATGGATCCTCGTCTACTTCCTCCTCCCTTGTTTCATCCTCCACATCATCCGGCAAAGCAGGCAGGTCAGGTTCGGAGGGGGGCAGTGGTGCAGAGTCCTGAGGTGCAGTTGCCGGCATGGATGGTGCTGGACTGGTTGCAGGAATCATGTCCTCCTCAACCGCAGGTTTCTCCATGCCCATCTGCATAAGAGTGTCGCCTTCGTTGTCCAATTCCTCCTTGTTATCAAACGGGCTCTCGCCAGGCGTAGCCTTGGTGGACCCACCAAGAACTGTATCGTTTGACGCGACTACAATATCCTCAGAGTTAGATAGAATCGGGGGTGCCGAATCGTCCCTTGGCTTGCTTGGTTCTGTCTCGTGAGTTGTTGGACCCATGACAGTAGATCCGGTTGACATGACTTTCCGCTTTTTTCTGGAAGGTGGTTCTCCAGAGCCCTGCCTGGCCCGGGGAGTGAAGCTCACTTTGCCCATCTCCTCTGCAGCTTGTGCCCGTTTCCTCTCAATCTTCTTCTTCCGCTCCATCCGTCTGATAGGACCATCCGAGTCGCTGTCAGAATCCAAAGGCGAGACCAGGGCCTCACTGTGAGTTTTTCTTTCCTGAGACTTCTTCATTGTGATATAATGCGCCTTCGGTCCGTTGTCTGAAGATCGTGGGGGTGATTTGGGAGGGAGTGCTTTTGGTGTACGGCCAGGAGACGTGGGAGACTCCGGGATCATCTCACCACCCGTAGACCTGCTGTGAAGTGGGGTTTGAGCCCCGTCTGGCTCTCCATCCTTATCTCGTAATGACGTGTTGGGTATCTCGTCGAGTCTCTGGGGGCTTGAGGTACGAATATCGGTGGGGGAGGAGACGTTGGCCCGGTTCTTCAACGGCGATGTTTCGATGATGGGAGAAATGGAATTGAAAAGGTTCGGAGACGGTCGCGACGAGGTTGGGCTGACTGCCTTCTTAACGGCAGACGAGAACTGAGATTGGCCAAAGAGCTGGCTGCCAGCTAGGGGAGCCGCAACAGTTCCCCTTGCTGCAAATGGGTTCCTGGGGAGCGCAGGGGTCTCGAAGGCAGCATCGTGGGGTTTATAGGGAGTAAAGGCATGGCTCGAACCCACTTGGGGTGTCTCTTCCGGTCGTCTCCAGTCACCTCTCGTGTTCTCGAAGCCGGCATCCTCAGAGACCTGGGATGAGGGACGGGGGAGCTCGCTGAGACCAAAGTTGACGGCACCCGTGTCGTCACCATCAAGTGTCTGAGGATTGTTGGACGCGGGCTGGGTGGTTCCGTTTACGGGGCTCGAGGGCACAACATCATCGCAGTACTCGCTGTAGTCACGATCGTCGTTGACCTGGGTTGGGGTCTGCTGGGAGAACTCCATCCTGCGGACGGGTGGTGGCGGGGGCTTGATGCCGTAGTTGGGACGTTTCAAAGCGGCTTCGAGCGCTTGCTTCGGGCGCGCAGGCTCATGACGTGGGAGTAACGGCTGGGCAAAATCGGCTCTGCGGGATTCGTAGGGTGTGTTGGAGTTGGCGTGATTCGTCGGGCCTGCGACATGGCTGTCTTGTACATCTGGTGCTGCCGCTACTGCTGCCTTCTTTCGTGACCCATATTGCTTCTGCGGAGGAGTCAGTGCCATCCCGGTCGCTGCTAGGCCGGCCCAATGCGGCGGATCACCAACCTCAGCGGGTCCCTGTGCAGCTTGCGCAGCACGACGCGCCCCAACAACAGTCGCGTCGCGGGCAGCTGCATTTGAGGACGAATGTTCAATTTCTATATCGGATAGCGACAGCTGAGCTGCGTTTGCACTTTTCCCCACTGGGAAACTCGCCTTTGGAGGCGAGCTGCCGAGCTGTTTGTCGCAGCAAATTGTCAGCGCGCCGGACGTACAAGTGCCAAAAAAAATTGCTTGCTTCTTTCAGGCGGGTGCGCAAGCCGCAGCCAGTGAGACGTACCGTTACAACACCAAACTCGGCTGTATAGGCCTCCAGAATGGCCTGGCTGTCCTGGGAGTCGTCGCCGCCCGCATGAGCTAGCGCCTGGGAGTGTGTCATTGTGGGCAGGCTACGACAAGCACCATCTTTCTTCCCGTCGACCCCTGCGATTGGCAAAGGAAGAGAAGAAAAAAAAGGAAACAAATTGGGAGCTCAACCGCGAAGCGATGCGACAGAGTTCTGACGGTTAAAATGCTAAAATGAATGGATCTGAGCGCGGGCTGAACAGCCCAAGGAGGATCTGCCAGGGGGGTAAATTGGCGCCACTACAACGCGCGTTCACGTGATAACCTCTTTGTCTCTTTAACGACCTACTACCTTTTTCTACCTGCACTGTTCAACTGTGCATGTACAACCTTATCGGCGTGGCCAACAAGGTTTGTTTCGCCGCCATCTAGTACCCATCTGCGGTGATTTGGCGGCGGGACTCCCGTGGCAGGCCTCAATTTGGCTCAGCCTGCACCACTACAGCAATACACTGGGTTCCAGCATAAATTAGCATGTGACGTCTCCGGGCGGGCTGCTTGCTAATCCGTCCAAAGACTGCAAGACATGATGGCCAGACAAAGCCGGCTGCAGGAAAATAAAAGGACCATGAGCTGTGAATTTGCTCATACTTGTTTGTAAATCACCTCAGGCCTGGTCCTACAACCAAGATCGTGCGAGGAGCACGTCAGAGTGATGAACAGAGGCGACCCCTCCAGCGCACCCAAACTGTATCAATCCGTCGCACGCTATCATCGTACCCGCGGCCGGTACCCGTGTCACCGAGCCCAGCAAATCATTTAAAAGAAGCGCCCGACCCCGGCTTGACAATACCCTCACTCTCCAGCGCGCTCCGAGAGACCAGATCGGAAGAGGCAATGGCTGAGCATCCGCACACACCACGCGGCGAGGTACCGCAGCACCGCGGCCTTAAACGCAGTCGCAGCCGCTCTCGCTCTCCAGACTCCATCGATGTCCAGTCTAAAAAAAGACAGTGCACCACCCACGCTGACGACGATGACGCTGACCCGGACTGCGACAATTGGTCCGTTGCTGCCTCGGTTGGAGACGATCCCAGCTTCATGGATGATCCCATCAGTGTTGAGGCCCAAACACATCATGCATAGTTTGACAGGAAATCATGACAGCTTTCATGGGAATCCAATACACACATATGTAGACCAAGAGCCGCTCCAATACAGGCCGGCGGCATACACGGGAGAAAGACTACATGGCCCTCGAGATGGTTTATTTTTTGTGTAGATGTAATTAATCCTCCTACATATATCTATTTGGCGGGTCTATTCGCACTTGACCCAGAATGTAAACAATCTTGAACAATGGATGAACCAAAAAATGGCTTGCAAACGCTAAATCAAAGCATTGTGGGGGAATCAATGAATATTTTTCCAAACCAAACAAAACCACACTTAATAATCCCAATCATCATCATCTCCCCAGTCTCCGCCAGAGTAGTCTGCAGCCGCGTTCTTGGCCCATTTATCCTCCACTGCGGGGGCCATTGGTTTGTCCATAGCAGGGGCCGGCTCAAACTGCTTGATTCGGGGCGGACTCTTCATGGGCGGGCTGGGCAAGCTGCTCTTGTTGGAAGCAGGTGAGTTGGGTCCAGAGAAGAGGGGAGCGGGCGTCATGCTGCGCTCATCGTCATCTTCGCGAGGGGGATCCGGCCGGGTGCTAGGTCGGGATGGGAGCGAAAAGTTTGAGGTTTCTCTCTCTGGGGAAGCAGGACGCTCGTTGACAAGATAGTGAGGCTCATCCGTGGAAATGGCCATGGCCTGAACTGGCGGTCGGTCCAGAGGCTGTGCTGCAGCTTGGGCGTCGGTCAAGGACTGGAGATCAGTGGATCGTCTGTTAACTTGAATAACCTGTGGTTTCAGCACAGGCTGAGGTTGTGCCTCAGAGACCTCAATTATGGATGCGGTGTCTGAGAAGCTGTCTCTGATTCCCGGTGCCATTTGAGACAATGGCGAATGAACCGCATCTGGAATTGGGCTACGCTCTGACGGGGGTGGGCTGCGGGCAAATCCAGAATCTTCAGGGCGAGGCATGGGAGGCGCCACCTGGGCAGATTCCATTGGAGGAGACTTTGCCCGAAAAGGTTGGATTTGAAGAGGCTCCGGGCGAGGCTTTGGTTGAGGCTGTGGTTGAGGGGGTGCTGCTTTCGATGGAACTGGTGACGGAGCCTTGGGTGGCTCATTCTTGAGTTCCTCAACGAGAGGCGGAGGTGGACGCTCATCTTGAACCGGAGATGGGGTCTTTGATACCGGCATCGGCGGGGGTTCAAGAGCAGGAGTCTGAGCTGGCGGCGCAGGCGCAGGGACAGATCCTGCCGAAGAAGGCCCTTGGCAAGGAGGGATAGGATTCGAGTCAATATTTAGAGGTGTGATGCCGGGAGGTAGGTTACCAGATGGCGGATACTGGTTTGGCTGTTGTCCAACTGCCATATTGTTTGGCGCATCCGGGTGAGTGCCCCATCCTGTAGGTCCAGGACGGTTTGTAGACATGACCGAGAAAGTCGATACAGTTGAAGGGCCCTGCGTAACAGGGCTTTGAGCAGCAGATTTGGACCCTCCCTTGAGCCATTTGAACCACTTCTTCTCTTTGGGAGTCTCGGCTGTTCCTGGTGGCGGGACTGATCCTGGCCGGGCCATTGGGGACTGCATGTTGTTGGGATTCCACTGTGGTTGTCCTTGAGGAATCTGGACCGGCGGGTACATCTTTCCATTTGGGGCGCTTCCTTGGGATGCCACTCGCATATGCGGACGGTGTCCTTGGGGTTGCATTTGACCCATTGGCCTTTGACCTGGCTGCATCTGGCCAGGTGGAGGCATCTGGGCACCTGGAGGGGCGAGACCTTGAGGGGGAATGCCTTGCAAGGCTTGAGCTTGGGGTGGCATTTGACCACCAGGCATCGGAGGACCTTGGGAGTGCGTTCTCTGATGCTGCACCTGCCCAGGCTGTAGTTGTCCTGCCCCTGGAAACGCGCCCTGTGAGAAATGCATGGACACAGGTCTTTGGCCTTGGAGCGGACGAAGTTGGCCCTGAGGCGGAATCTGGTTCTGCGGTGGCTGGGCTTGGGATGATTTTCTCTGCAATGGCGCCTGGCCTGGAGGAGCCATCTGGCCCTGGGGAGGTATTTGGCCCGGAGGCCCTTGTCTCAAAGGCTGACCTTGTCCCTGTGGAGGCATTTGGCCTTGAGGAGGCATTTGACCCGGAGGTCCTTGTCGCAGTGGTTGAACCTGACCCTGCGGCGGCGGTTGGCCACCTGGAACCATTTGAGCAGGATGAGGCAATGTGCCCTGAGGTGGAACTTGACCCGGAAGGGGCGCTTGTCCCTTGGAAGGGTTTCTCTTCAGAGGCGCCAAAGGCTGAACGGGTGCCTGTCCTGAAGGAACCATCTGGCCCTGCCCAGGAATCATCCCCTGAGGTGGCAGGCTCCCCCCGTGCCAACCAGGAGCCGGAGGGCCCTGGGGTAGGGGTTGGCTCTCCGCCTGCTCCTCTGGGTCAGGAGCTCCCTGGAGGCTCTGACGCCTGCTGCTCATCGGCGATGGCTGAGCCGAAACCAGTGAACTTCGTCGTGTGTGTGCAGGAGACCGGCTCGACGAGCGGCTCAGTGCCGCCAGGTTTGCAACCTCTTCGCGCTCCTCAATACGACCCAAGCCTTGAGGGCCCATGGGCGGTGACCCGGGATAGGCGTCGCCAGGAGCAAGTTGCTGTGGCAGAGCACCGCCCTGCGGCGCTTGACGAATGTGTTGAAACTGGTTCGCCATCTCGGGATTCATGGTAGGAGGAGCCGCGCCGAGGGGCGACTGGCCGGGAGGCAAAGAAGTGCGCTTGCCCGAGTCAACTCGCCCCAGCGACTTCTTGCGCAGCTTGGTCTGCGCAGCCACAGCGTGGCCTTGGCCTTCGATATTTGGCCCAGGGAAATAAGATCCAGGGTCGTTCTGCGGAGGCATCCTGCCAGAGCCAGATCCGGATCCTCCAGAACCTTGGACGGTCGGGGGAGATGGTGATAGACTGGATTGGCTGAGAGACATGACTGCTGAGGTGCGGCGACTTTCCATGGGCGATGGCGTTTGGAGCGAGAAAGCCATGCTGGCACGTCTCGAGTCTGGGGAAATATCGCCGCCCATGGCCGAGTGGCGGCGGTTATTAGGTGGTGTCTGTACACCAGAATTATCCGGGTATGGAGCTGTGCTTTTTCGACGCATCTGTCGTGGGTCGTCGTCAGGATAAGGGGCAGTGCTCTGCTTGAATGGTCTCGGATCATCAGGAGGGTATGGAGCTGTGTTCTGTCGAACTGGCTTTGGATCATCTGGAGGATATGGAGTAGTATAGCGAGCAATACCCTGACCAGCTAAAGGTGCCTCTCTAGGAGGGGCGCCAAACGGAGCGGGCTGGGTAGGGGGCGCAGTTGAAGACATTCCTTGAACGCGGTTCTGGTGAAGATTCATGGCCTGCTGCTGCATCCTCGGGCCTTGCTGGCCTTGCTGAGGGAGCCCGCCTCCCATCATCATGCCCGGCATCACACTCATTGGTCTTGCAGGATCCTGCCCATGTTGATTCGGGAATGGTGGTTGCGCCCCTTGGATCATGGAAACGGGCCTCTTCGATTGCCCTGCCTGTCCTTGCTCGGGTAGCGTATTGACTCGTTGGACACCCATCTGCGGCTCAGCGTTGTTCTGCTGTTGCTGCGGCTTCATCGGGGAAGGCGTCATGGATGCGGGATGCTGACCAGCCTTGGGGGGCACATAAGCTCCCGGCTGCGGCCCTGTTTTCTGGCCTGGGCTGAGAGGCTGGAACTGTGGTTGCTGGCCTGGTTGTGACATAGCTCGGCCGCGTGCTGGCCGAAGGACGGATGGATACTTTGTGACTCCTGAGTCCGGTGGCTGCACACCTTGTCCGTTTGCTCCCGAGTTGGGTGTGCCCGGAACCACTCCGGCTGGTGGAGCTGGTGAAGCCGTCCTGGCGGGCTTCAACACTGACGGTACATGAGCCAATCCCTGCGAATGTGGGACTTTCGGCGGCACACCCGGTGCCGAGACCATAGGTCCCGCATCAGCCGCCATGCTCGGCGGAGATGGTGTTTTGGACTTCTCCAGAGGCTGCTTCGGGGGGATCCTGGGTGCCAGTGCGGCGGGTATTTGCGAATGATCGATGTTTGAAGGGCCATGCCGGGCACCCGCGGCGAACGACTGGTCGTGAAACGTAGACATTCGCCTCCCCTCTTTGGCATCTTCGGGTCTGGTAGTTGCCGGTCTTGCTGGAGCTCCTCCGGGCTTATAGGGCTGGTATCCTCGAGTCTCGTCCTCCTTGAGCCTACGGTCTTCTCCTGGAGGTGATGGGGCAACATCCTCCTCCATAGCATCCAGTTGCTTCTGCTTCCGCTTGTGTTCCTGTACCTGCTGCTGTCGCAGTCGCTGCTGCTGCCGAATCGTTTCCACACTCATCCTAGTCTCCTCAGCCCTTGACTTTTGCTCAATGGGAGTAGTCGTGTCCGCCAGCTCAAAATATCCTTCAGGCATGGCTGTCACAACCGGGGCCATCATAGAGGTGTCGGCCATCTCGACAGGCGCAGGGTTCGTCTCGATGTGCGCTCGGCCGGTGTCGTCAGTTGGCATCTCAGCAACGAAACCGACCGGGTCAAACCGCTGTGGCTGGCCGATTTCGCGGCTGTCAATCATATGAACTGTGGGTTGCGGGGGCGGTGTCTGCACCACGGAATCCCCCATCACAAAGTCGCCCCTGACAAATTCGTTCACAGCTGGACCGGGGACGTTGAGCCGGTTGGTGTCGAGCCGGTTAACGTCGCTATTCGCAACCTGCGGCGTGGTTCGCTCGCTCGCGACAGGGCTTACACCCTTGCTGGGAGCAGGATCTACGCGCTGCTCGATACCACCGGCCACTACCCTCCTCGCAGCTTCCTCCTCCTCCTCGGCCAGGGGGCTCACATCGTTGTAAGTGCCAGGTCCCAGAAACATGAAGTTCTCGGGTTGGAACACGCCGCCGTCGTCGGCGCCTCCATCGTCTTCCCAGACAGAGCTTACGGGACGGGCCGATGCAGACATGCGGCTCTTCCATCCAGCTTCCTTTCCTGCCGCACTGGCTGAGGTCTTTGCGTTGGTACCTGTGCTGGCATGGCGTTTCATCTGCTGCTGCGACTCGAGGCGTTCTTCGGGTGCGAGACTGGGAGCTGGGGTGCCATCGTCGACATAGTCTGGGAATTCGTCGCCCTCGCTAGGGAAATGGTATTGGATGTGGCCGGTCGGCTTGTACTTGTAAAACCAGCGCGTACCATCATAATCCCACTCCCAGCCTTCGGGAAGGCCAGCCATGATGCCGTTTGTGCTCCTCTTGTTTCGGGCTTGGCGGATGCACAGTGCAGTATCGTGGGGTTCGGGGGATTAACTCTAATTATTTTTGTGTTCGAGGGTGATGTTCTATTGGGCTTCGCGGCTCCGCATTGCTTGGGATCGTCGCGTCGGTTTCGTCGAAGGGGGGGGGGGGGGGGGGGGG